>APFE030577094.1:0-48469 GCA_000404065.3 Pinus taeda | reverse complement strand
CTCTCTCGTTTTCCAGTCTCTCCTGGAAGGGAGCTACAACCCCCTTAGCTCTTTTACTTCTTTAAGGACCACGTTTCATTAATTTTCAAACTGGATCCATGAACATCAAATAATCATCAAGTACATGTAAATCACCCAATCTCCTTAATGAACCAATGAATCACCCGACTCTTCAGAATGCTGTAAACAGAAAAGTAATACCAGATTTCTAAACCCAGAACTCTGGTGCAAAAATACAATCAACAAATGTTTCAAGATAAGAGCGCCACTTCACCAACAGGGGCCTGCGTATATCCGCAGCTCTTCTGAGACTGAACTGCACAGATCCGCTCTGGTTGTTCTTCTGCTCTGCGTACTTTTCTTCAGATCCACACCTTTACTTCCGACTTGTAGCGTACATCTGCATTGTGCCTTCTTCTTGCCTACGTACCTCGCACTTCGCCCTTTTCTGTGCTGCGTGCGCCCCGCATTGTGTGTTCTCCTGCGCTGCGTACCCCGCACTGCGCCTTCGGCTTCGTAGCGTACTCCCGCACTTAGCCTTTTACTGAGCTGCGTATCCCCGCACTGCGCCTTTGGATCGCCTGCAGACTTCTGATTAGGGCCAAATTTACAGTCCTCCAATGTGCCACAGTCAGTCAAGTCCACAGATTTGTTCATGCGCCCGAGAGATCACGACATGTCAATAGATTCACCTTAAGTTATCTCCTTGATTTAGATATAGCTTTTAAAATCAATCACCCAAAATTTCAGATCTTAAGATATTCAAATTTCACTAGTGTGTGGCCAAGATATCTCCTTTCCCTTTTATAGGCAACCCTTTCTCAATACCATGGTCCAAAACCATAATAACACAATACCATGAACCCAATACTTGGGATCAATAATTTTGGATGTAATACCACAGACCAAAACCATTTGATCAAAAACTATCGGACTAATACCATGAATCATTCATGAAGATTCCCACGTGCATGCGCTTTTATGCATTGGAGAGAGTGAACCTGGGGTCCGCACCTTCTGAACGTATCACCTGCGTGCGTGTACGCACTGCTTGGTCGGCATACCTGCGGGTCCGCAGCTTATACTAGGATTACCTGCGGGTATCTTAATTTCCATGATTTTGAGTGCCTAAACTGAGATCTGCTACAAGAGTGAGTTGCCATCAAGTACAACACCTGTACCATAGAGCCAAACCAGAAACATAATGCCAACACTCAAGATACTTTTAAGGAAGAAGTACTTGTGAGATAGGTACTATAACAGTAAATCTAAGGAGTTCTATGAGCTAAAGATGGGATTGATGACAAATGAGGAGTACATGACTAAGTTCCTAGAGTTATTAAGGTATGTACCATATCTTAAAGATGAGAAAGCTAAAGTTCATATATTTGTCAATGGATTACCATTAACATTTAAAGATTGGATTGAGTATGATGAGCCTCAACCGCTTGAAGAAGTAATTGGAAAGTCGAAGCATCGTTATGAGTAGTTGAAGTGTTAGACAAAGTATCAACAAGGTTGGAAATGGAATGAAAAATCTAAAGGTAAATGGCCACTGAAGCGAACAAGACCTCCAGTTTGCAAGTTTGGTTGTTTACAGGTTCACAGGTTTGCAAGTTTGATTGTTTACATGTTTGGTTGTTTATAGGTGCATCAATGTTATTTGAGAAGAATAAGGATGGTATTCTTAGATTGTGCATTGATTAGAGGTAGCTGAACATGGTAACCATCAAGAACAGGTATTCGTTGTCGAGGATTAATGACTTGTTTAATCAGTTGAAGGGAGCAATAATGTTTTCGAAGATTGATCTGAGATAAGGATACCATCAAGTATGCATCAAGGAAGATGACATTTACAAGACTATTTTTCGTACTAGGTATGGGCTTTATGAGTTTTTTGTGGTTCTTTTTGGTTTGACTAATGCTCTAGCTACTTTCATGTGCTTGATGAATAATGTGTTGCGTCCTTACCTAAATAAGTTTGTTATTATATTCATTGATGATATATTCTAAGAATGAGGACGAACACGCAGAACACTTAGCAACAGTGCTAAGATTATTAAGAGAGCATTAATTGTATGCCAAGCTTAGTTAATGCAGTTTCTTTCAGACATATGTACATTACTTGGGACCATAGAAAATTTTACGGGCAAACCTTAGCCCATGGGAAAAATTTAAGGAGTTTCGTATTTTAGAAGGGTGAATTTTTTAAGTTACACCCCTTTTCCATAGTTTGCCCAAAAAATATTTAAAAAATAAATTATTATTATATTTTAGCCCATAAAAAAATAGGGCGGATCAACGTTGCAAGCGAGATTCACCTATTTGTTTGTAAAATTTCTTACAATCTTCCCCCGATTTCCAGAAATGCGACTGGTTATGGGCTATTTCGCTCTCTCCAATCCTGGGAAATCAAGTACAACGTTGAATTCACCATGGATTTTAGTGCCAAGGGTTCTAGGAATTGGGCTCTCTACAGATCCGACCCCCTTTTCGTTGTTCTTTTACTTGTCTAGAAATGTCATAAATTTTTCTCTCAAGATTTACCTGCAGGTGACAAGGATTCATCGCTTGGTCATCCAAGAGCAAAGAAAAGTGGCTTCACATCTTTTCAAAACGTTTCAAATGGATAGACGATGATGTTATAGACATTTTTGGGCACTGCAACCCCAATCATAAATGTCCATAAACTGAGGGCTCCTGAGTCCCTAAAAGTGTTGCTTCACTACCTAAAGGAACAAGGTCAGCTGATTACATCATCTCCCAGAAGTTCTCCACAGAAAACTGGTCAAAAATGGTCAAAACTGGACCAAACTGAATGCCCAGTGCAGAGGGTGCGATGCATATCACCTTCGCAGTGTAAAGGGTGCGATGCATACTGGATGGCCCCTCTGTAGGGTGCGATGGGCGAGAATGGACAAATGACAGAGACAGTTTGCGAGGTGGAAGATCATAGAATCTTCCAGAAACTTCCCCTCTGACACTTGCCTCTCTGATTCGACCAGGGATGAGTAAGAGATCATCAATCTCCAAGTGAAATCAAGAAACTATCAGAGAGAGGATACTAATCAAAATCCCAGAAGCTGACTCACCCCCCTATAATCATCTATATATGGATCCCTCATCACAGAGATCCAGAGGCTGGAATCTTGTATCTTGTATAGAAGTGCTGTTGGTTTTCTGGCGTAACATCATAATGTTGGGTAATCTAAGCTTTACTTGAGGTGAAGAAGGGCTTTCTTGTTGGAGGATGATGCTGGGTCAGAACAATTGGTCGTAATCCTCTTGCTATTCTTGATATTAATAAAGCTATTCAAGTTTTCCTCCACATTCTTGTATGTTTGATTGTATATGCATTTGTGTGGTCAATACATATCCGATCCTGTGTTGTTTATGAATATAGATCTCTGTTCTTCGATAGTATTATGCTGCTTTGATTCCATAGGTGCTCTCTGAGGCTGTGTAGACAAAGAAGGAGTGGTAAAGATCTATCGAGAAGGAGAGGAACCAAGCAAGAAACTAAGCGCAAGATAAAGGTTGGTATCCTTTGTTCCCCTCTTGTCTATTTTTCATAAAGGAAAGCGAAAGTAGTTTTAACTTGTTTGTTTCTAAGATAGATACCAGTCTTAGTGGGAATAACAGCTCTAAGTGGACACTATTCCCGGTAACAGATGCCAAGGCTAGGAGGATTTGGATTGTTGGCTGGAAACATCTCTAATTCAATCCTCCCATAGAGACTAGGTCTGACACAGATAGAGACTTGGCAAGCGGGGTTATATATGTTTGGATCCAAGTTACCTAGAGACAAGGAGGAGCTATTCATGAAACAAGGAATTTATTGATGTTAACTGGAGGAAAGACATATATTTTGATTTTGCTAAATCTCCTTTTTAGGGGGTCGGAAAATATAATTTCAT
This sequence comes from Pinus taeda, assembly GCA_000404065.3. Lineage (NCBI taxonomy): Eukaryota > Viridiplantae > Streptophyta > Pinopsida > Pinales > Pinaceae > Pinus > Pinus taeda. The sequence goes on along the minus strand of APFE030577094.1, from coordinate 44,552 downwards.
TGTGCTACTGAAAGAGCGATTAAGGGTTTTCTTACGAGTATGAGTGACAACGGGTGCGATTGGGGGTTTTTTTTGCGAGGGGAATGATGGTGGAATTGAGGAGATTGGATATTAGACATGCTAACTCTGCTCCCAAAATCTACCTATAGGTGAAAATAGGTGCGATTGACAATAGGTATGATTGAGAGTTTTCTTGCGAGTATACACTGTATCTTTACACTCTGATCTGTACTCTGTACTTTGAGAAGTTCAGATTACTTTGGTTTTTGACTCATGGGGTTCTGTGCTGTACCAAGTCATTATGAAATAGAGGGTAGCTTGCTTGAGACTCTAGTTTCGTCTTTTTCGTAGATCCATATCCATATATATAGGGAGATATGGAATATTCACATGTGCAACAGGTGGTTCAATTCAATGCAAAGTGAAGAACCTTGCTCGGGCTTGCTTCTTGAGTATGAAATAAATTTGAATTTAGCTTATCAACTAATGGAGTTTTTCACTGTATTTGTTTTCATTGTTTAGATGCTTATTTTATCTTTTCTATTCCTTGCATTAGTAGCCTTGTAGTCTTCCCTTGTTATTATTGCTTGGATAAAATGTTGATTATTTTGGCAATACTTCGATAAAATCTTTGTTATTTTACCAATACTTCGATAAAATCTTTGTTATTTTACCAATACCTGGTTCTAACCAGTGTTTCTGCCCATACGATGATAACATGTCTACAAAACAACTTGCTATTTTCGCATAGATTTCTAAGCTTTTGGCAATATTTCTATAAGTAGCCCCTTTAGGTGTAGATACTTGTATTAATTAAACATTGGTTCCGTTGTCAAATTGGTAAGATTCTTCCGGTGCCCTTTCTTGCTTGGTTCTTTGAGATCTATTTTGTATGGCTATTAGAAAGAAAATTCTAACTTATACAAATGTAAGGTCACCATAAGTGAGAAGGCTGTTTGGAAAACTTTCATTGTTGCTTTTTGGTCTAGTGCTGTTGTGGGATTTTTTGCGTGGTCCAAATGGACTGTATACTATTCAGATGAATATAACGGTCTTTTAAGTCATCACTAGTTATGGTCTTGGAGTTTCTTCCATGACTTTGATTGGCATATTTGGTGATGCTATTTACACCAAAGCAGAAGATGTGGGTGCATATTTTGTTGGTAGGCTGAGAGGAACATTCCTAAAGATGGTCCATGTAAAACACTGCTCACTGTTGATAACGTCGGTAACAATATTGGAGATATTGCTTATATGGGATGAGATCTATATGGTCCCTATGCTAATCTTCCTGTGAATCTCTAGTTGTCATGCCCATTTTATCTGTTGGAATCGCACGATTTTACTGTTATGTGCTTCCCCTTGCATAGAAGTTTGATGTGTCTCATTACTTGTTTGTCATTACTCTTACTCTATTTTTGCATTAGATAGGAAACCCGTGAGCCGCAACATATACACTAGTTGAATGTTGTTGCAACTATACCAATAGAAGTAAATTGTGTGTGTATTCTTACCAGTGAGGTCTCATGTTAATATCTTAGCTTTTGAAATAAAGATTTTACATGGTTAAAAGCAGCGTTTCAGACTAAAATCAGACCTGAAGGCACAAAATATTTGATCTTAGCACAATTTAATTAGTAGAAAGCGTCACATCATGAACATAAGCAGATCAGTACTTTCACACTCTCTTGTAAATAGATCAACGATATTTCTGTGGTGTGATCTATGTTGCACTTAAAAAAAACACCATCTAGAAGGAAAATCCTATCTATGGGGTGAAAATTTACTTAGTGTAATATTTGTTGCAGTCAGTGTACCAGTGGACTGTCCTCTTGCATATAAGATCAACTTCAAGTACTTGGATTCAATTTTCTAAATACATCACATAAGGAGTGTCTTAACATGACACTTTATTGCCAATTATTCTACATCTTGAGGGTAAACTTAATAAAGAGTTAAAAACCTTCAATTTTTACTTTGCTTTTTCAGTTAGGTGAAGCCTAAGCTAGGGATAATTTTTTACATTTTTTTTTGTAATTAAGAATTAGTTAGATTATATTTTCAAATACAAGGGATTACATAGCATTGAAGAGCACAGTCAACCTAACTGGAGGCGAGACCACTGACATCATATTTCCTTCATGGATTGTCTGTAGTTTCCAATACTAATCTCCCTACGAGCCTTTGAGATGTCAAAATTTACAAAAATTATGGTAAAACACCCTTTAAAGGAGCTGCCAAAGAAACTGTTGTTCGATTGACTTTTATGGTCTTGAACAAAAATATACAGATGAAAGGCCAACTAGGAAGAGAACCAAAAAGAAAAAACTTAAAGACCTCTTCAAAAACATAGCTGGCTGGATCAATCCTCATCAACCGTGATGGGATTCTCTAGCGTTTCCTCGGTAGGAGCCCCTTCAGTTTTTAGTTGGCTAGAAGGAACACCTCTGAGCTCCTTTTTGATGTTAAGCACTACTAAATTCCCATCTGGAGTTTTCGCCACCCTGTGCTTGAGTAGATCGTAGTGTGCGGAATCCTTGGTAACAAATCTCCTATGATGAACCATTTCAATGTAGACAATAAACTTGTCATTCAACAAGTTCAACTTCTCCTCTAGTGTCTGTCTAGCCTGTTTGTTCTCTTGCATTACTAGACCCAATATAATTTCATGTTAAAGGTGAGTTCGATGACCGAATTGTAAAGGTTCTCTCGATCTCTGTTGAGACCCGGGTTAGGTATCCACCCAAACTAAGCCTCCATGTCTTCTGTGTTGGTCCACCTTCTATTGTATGTGGCTTGATCCTCCAGGTGAGTAATACGGTACCAAATATCCTGGGGATGGTATTATGAAAATTTAAGTCAACTTGTTGAGCAGTTGATTCAACCTTGGTTCTCAACCTCATATTAGCCTGACACTATCGGTCCATGTTCCGACCTCTTATGCGGTGGCTGGTCGAGGGGCAGTGAGGAGGTGCATGCCATACTGGGAATTAGATGGTGAGGATTGGAATACAAAGGATGATGACTAGGGGAACGAGAATGAGAGAGGATAGAGGAGAGGGAGTCATAATGGAGATGATATGAAAAAGGGTATTCATAAAGATTCCATGAGTTAGGGAGGTCGAGAAGAATGATGAGGGTATTAAAACAATGAAATATGGCTTGAGCGACGTAATCAATTTCCTTGGAGGAGTAATGAATTCTATTGGTTGAAGGGTCAGGAGGATGACACTTGCAAACCAGAGGAATGCTTCAGATTAGAGAAACATTGGAGAAATTATTGTTCATGGTACTGGGAGTGTAGCACATCTCACAATCTTAGAGGGCTCGTACGATTCAATCAGAGGTACTTTGTGAGCCAGTAGGCAGATTGGAAGGCTATGTCAAAATCTTCTTTGTTCTTTTGGTTGATTGTTTCACATTCTCGGTGAAGAGGGTCATCCCTTATATCTTGCCATGCAAGGGATATTAACTTGTCCCTGTCAGTTGTCCCATCATTTGTCAGTCGGTCTACCACAGAGTTGGCCTTCCTTCTTACTGCCTGGAAGTGGACCCCTCCAAATTCCCTGATGTGTTATTAAATGTGAAGGACGATTTCCATCAACTGCCATTTGTCGGTCATTTTGCTGATCGAAGAGTTATGTTGGAGCTTACAGGCAGCTAGATTGTCCAACATAGAGTCTCCCTCAACAATCATAGGAGAGAATTGTTGATATTTCACAATTGCAAGCCCATGATCCATGGCCTAGAGCTCAGCCGCATTGTTAGGGGCGATCCCTAATTTTCCACGAAAGATCTAGAGAATTTCACCCTTGTGATTTCAGAAGACTCCACCAAAACATTTTGTGCTTGGGTTTCCCTTAGAGACCCCATCATAATTGAGTTTGATTGCGTTTCTTGTTGGAGGAGACCAAATATATGGGATTTCAAGGGAGGGTTGGGAGTGGTAGTGATAATGTTATCCAAGTCCATGAGTTGGAGGATTTGAAGATGTGAAGAACATGGAGGGCCTTGCACTAGAGGGAGGATGGAAATGGAAACGGATTTGTGAATTATGTGCTTAACAACAGTAAGAAGATGTTCCCCCGCAATCTTCCTATTTTGGAATATTCATGTGTTTCTTTCTTTCCAAGTCACCGAACAGATGGCCCCTAGGAGGAGGTTCCAAGCTCTGTAAACCACTAGATGATAGGAGATGTGAGGTTGCTAATTTTCTAGGGTGTCTTGTATAGATGCTCTATTTTTGTTTCTCGTTTTGAATACTTCTGCCTCCCACTCCTAGAGCACAAAAGCATAATCACAGGAGTTTAGGAGATGATTTATGGATTCTTCCTGGTTCTCACACAGACAACATCGAGATGGTCCTAAAAACCCTCTTCTCCAAAGGTTATCCCATGTTAATATTTTGCTGTGGAAAACTAGCCTGAGGAAGAGATTGATTTTCAGTTAGTGTTAATTATCCCACACAGTGATCCACCTTTGACTATGCTCCAATTGTTCGTAATTCACAAGATAACTGTAGGCCTCCTTAAGGTTGAAGACACTTTTCGAATTTTCCCCACCTTAATTTTTCCTCCTCTTGATCCATTAGGATTTGACACTCCTGAAGACGCTCATCAAAGGAGTCCCAATCCAGATTGTCAAGAAGGGGCTGCTAGTCATGCCTGTTGATCCATTCTCTCCACTTATTGCCTTGTGGGGTAGGTTTCCAATATTGAGCCACTTGAATTTTCCCTTTAGCATGCATTGATATTTGAAGGGGACATGGTGCTTTTCATTGAGGGCCACGAGTTGTTTCCATGCATCCTCCTAGAATAAGGCGCTCTCCCCATTTTTGGATCTCCTAAAAATGATGTTCTTGTATAACTTCTTTGTTCTTTATATGACTAGCGCAGATTTTCCTGATAAAAGTAGTGCTGGCAGCACTAGTCATGTGTTATGCCAGAGGCTACCAACACAAATTTTCCCGATAAAAGTAGAGCTGGTCTTTCAAAACAAGGTTTTTGACAAACTCTTCAGAATGCTTTCAAGGAAAGTTTTACTCCTTTTCTTCAGGGATGTTCCAAACATGTTTCATGGTGAATACATTGTTTGCAACAACTTTCATCACTTTGTGAGACTTGTGGCCGATGACACATAGTGCGACACTTCAAGATACGAGAATGGGAGTGTGACAAAATACTGTATACATAGACACCAACTGTTATACCTATCAAATACATGTCCACGAATATAACACATATCCACATAATTTCAGATAAGATTAGGGTTAAGAAGAATTTCTGTATTTAAAGAATTCATTAGTTTGGAATTGCGGTTTCCAAACATAGCCAAAGGAATTCTCACCCAATTCCTTTCTTTTGCCTTTTTACCTTGTTAAAATTGAATCTTACTATGTATTTTCACATCACCCAACTGTTAGTTATATAAACACATTAACTATTACCTTGTCACACTAATACCAAGCATGTTTCCCTGCAACTGCTCACACATGTTGATCACGTGTTCCAATTATCAAGACAACATATATATTAATCTAAAATCAACCTTTACCAAGTCTAACAACCATGTCATAGTCAACAATTAACTCACATTCATCAGTCATAATACATAATGCTACAACTATCACCTACTTACACTCAAGAACATATCAACTATTTCAACAGATGTATTAGTACAACCATCTTAACAGAAGATCATTTCTTCATGCAATCTTATAGACACATATTCATATCGTGCAATTAATCAAACATTCAAACAACATATAAACGACATAATATACACCAAACACTCAAACTCCAAATAGATGACATAATCAAACATTCAAGCACCACGTAGACGTCATAAGCAAACTCATACCTTAATATATCTAAGGGGAGGCTATCTTGTATGCACAATCAACCTAGATTAGCATGATATAACTTCACAACATATCAGCTCAAACATAAATAAGGTCATGGTATCCATAACAATAACTAGATAAAATGTTCACATCATAACCTCATAAACAATTGTCATTCATGCATAACAGTGACATATGCACAATCAGTCTAGATTAGTACAACACACTAGCATAATTAGGTCGACTCGTACGTGAATTCCCTAACCCTACCCATCTACATAGGCTAATCCAAATTATAATGATACATATAACATCAAGATCTTAGTTGCAATGACCATAACCATCATGCATATAGCAACAAGTTACTATCCTTCATGACTAACTGACGTATGTACATATGATCCACTGATTAACTAACATCTATCATACATGTAACCGCAAAAACCATAGACTAATAGACATGTACCTAACCCTAATGCTTATAACAACCATTAACCAACATACATGCATACCTACCATACAAACTTATATGACGATTTTCTCTTGTCCCGACGTTTAGTGCTGCAACCTCGCTTTGATGATCTGCATCTCCTGCTCTATCTCAACCAACACATCAACATCATAACATACCAACAACATCATGATGACCCAGAATGCATACAATGACCTCATGTACAACAACCTTAACCATGAAAATGCATGCATAACAACATATAAGCACTGGCATGCATAAAAAATTCATATACAACCTTCATGCACTCATAACGAATACATTCCGACATCAACACCATCAACTTCTGCATGACACCAAATGGCAACAATGATCATGACCATGCATACACAACAAGCACATAGACCCCAAGCACATGGACACATATGAAACCAACGCGTATGCATGACCAACACACTTCCCATCCAGTCCAAGGGGTGAACCGTGATTTGATACCACTCTGTGGCATCAGATAACACCCAAAGAGAACATAAACCAGACATTCCACAAAGAGAATGAGACTCGCTTTGATACCACTCTGGAACACCCTCCTCCCACATTTATCCAAGTTAACCGATCCCCTAGGGTAAACATGCGATAAGAGGCCACTATGATATGATTCAACTCCCCATGTAAAGTTAAGGAATGGAACCAATAAAATACAACCAATCTAACCTTCTACACATGCTACAGAACCTTCATGAGCCAACCAACCTTTCTAGATGACCAACCCACGAGGTAGCTTAACATTTCACTGCCCTAGAGCCCCATTCGCTCCCATGACATGGGCATGCATGTGACTGGGACCCTCCATTTTCTCCCACAACAAGGGCATGCAAGCGACTGAGGACTTTTTCAACTAGTTCTAATCCAGCGACGCCTGATTATTAGCTAATTTTTTAGGGCTAGGACTCATGCCACTGCCTAGAACTTCATGAAACTTCCAGAAATGAAAAATAACATCGAAACAATACTACTAATGCAAATAATTTATCAATGACTTGATTGGACCCCTACTAGCCATGACAAACATTTCGTTAAACATGTCACAAATATATAATCTACAGGTCATATCAACAGATTTGAGAATAGGGGTCTCATACTTATCTGAGAACCACTAAGAAGGATTGATGCCTTATCACATTAGTTGCATTATCATCTATTAGTTCATATATTCATTATTAATTCATTTAAAAATAAAAAAATTATGAGATCCATACATCATCACTGTCATAAAACGTGCTCATAACCAACATATAGCCAACAAAAATAACAAGGATACAACAACCATGAAACCACATATAAACAAGTATATTTACCCATAAAATCCAAGAGGAAAGAAACACTTATTAACATATGCAAAATGTAACTAGGTCTGGGACTTCTATGAACCACCCAACCATAAACTAGGCTGAACCAAATCTCTCTTTCAGCTAGTCACCCCCGTGTCATATCCTAAGCATAAATGTGGGATCTCATGGAACACATACAACAAAACCAAACCAGGGCTTCCAGAGGCCAAACCACCTCAACCCTCAACCAGTGATTCCACCTCACGGCCAGACATCACTAACCATCACCAGATTGGTCTCTACCCAAGCTATCCAAGGCTTTAGAGCATTTGTTCCAATCACTGCTTCCAAGACTAGTAACTCAACCGACAACTATCGCTGGGCTTCTAGAGTGCTTGTCCAACTAGGGCTTCCAAGACTAGTAACTCAACCCACCAAGGGCTTCGAGAGATTTTTTCCAACTAAGGCTTCCAAGGCTAGTAACTCAACCCAAGCTGTTACAGGGCTTCCGAAGCATTTGTCCAACCAAGGTTTACAAGAACTAATAACTCAACCCACAACCAAAGGAACATGAGCACCAACCAGAAAACAAAGATAAAACCCACAACACCATGACTATCCAGGAAATAGAAAGGCTAGGAAAAACCATTGTCAATCCAGGAAAGCCTCCATGCCAATGACAAATCATAACCAACAAACAACATGCATGTGCCATGCATGCCAAAACTAGCAAGGAAACCATACATGCAACTTGATACCTGCAAAGAAAATATGTTGTAGCCACTGATATTGCTCTTCCTTACTTGATATTTGGTTCCCTTTGCCTTCTTGATCCAAATCCCAAGTATGCCACACTCTTCCAAGAGCGCTCAAAGCAAACTCTAAGTGTCCAAGAGTATGAGTGAGTAGAGGAGAGAGAGAGATCTAAGCTATAACTGACCAAAGATAGAACTGACAAAAGCTACCAACTGATCCTCAGAAACCTTTTTACCAATGAGGCCTCTATTTTCTTCAATTTTCCATTATTTCCTTCATTTTCCTCCTCACATGCAACCTATGACCTTTCACCTTCATTTTATCCTAATTTCCATTATTTTCATAAATAAATTGCTAATTAATGCTTCTTTTCCTTTTCCAATGCCTTTGCCAATTTCCCTTAGCTATAATAAACCAAATGAACACCCACTAGGATGTTTCCCCAACATTAAGCCAAAATACGTGTCCCATGACCTTGGTCTTATATTTTTTTACATGAATTTTTAACTAGGGTTGTTACAAAGAGAAATCAAACATCTGGTGGGAAGATGTGAAGCGGGTCAGAGATATCAAGACAAAGGAGTTGAGTTGGAATGAACTCAAGATACTTTTCAGGAAGAAGTACTTGTGAGATAGGTACTATGACAGTAAATCTAAGGAGTTCTATGAGCTAAAGATGGGATTGATGACAAATGAGGAGTACATGACTAAGTTCCTAGAGTTATTAAGGTATGTACCATATCTTAAAGATGAGAAAGCTAAAGTTCATATATTTGTCAGTGGATTACCATTAGCATTTAAAGATTGGATTGAGTATGATGAGCCTCAACTACTTGAAGAAGTAATTGGAAAGTTGAAGTATTTTTATGAGTAGTTGAAGCATTAGACAAAGTATCAGCAAGGTTGGAAAGGGAATGAAAAAGCTAAAGATAAATGGCCACTGAAGCGAACAAGACCTCAAGTTTGCATGTTTGGTCGTTTACAGGTTCACAGGTTTGCAAGTTTGGTTGTTTACATGTTTGCAGGTTTGGTTGTTTATAGGTGCATCAATGTTATTTGAGAAGAAGAAGGACAATATTCTTAGATTGTGCATTCATTAGAGGTAGCTGAACACGGTAACCATCAAGAACATGTATCCGTTGTCGAGGATTGATGACTTGTTTAATCAGTTGAAGGGAGCAATAATGTTTTCGAAGATTGATCTGAGATAAGGATACCATCAGGTACGCATCAAGGAAGAGGACATTTACAAGACTGCTTTTCGTACCAGGTATGGGCTTTATGAGTTTTTTGTGGTTCTTTTTGGTTTGACTAATGCTCTAGCTACTTTCATGTGCTTGATGAATAATGTGTTGTGTCCTTACCTAAATAAGTTTGTTGTTGTATTCATTGATGATATATTCTAAGAATGAGGAAGAACACGCAGAAAACTTAGCAACATTGCTAAGATTATTAAGAGAGCATTAATTGTATGCCAAGCTTAGTTAATGCAGTTTCTTTCAGACATATGTACATTACTTGGGACCATAGAAAACTTTACGGGCAAACCTTAGCCCATGGGAAAATTTTAAGGAGTTTCCTATTTTAGAAGGGTGATTTTTTTAAATTACACCCCTTTTCCATAGTTAGCCCAAAAATATTTAAAAAATAAATTATTATTATATTTTAGCCCATAAAAAAATAGGGCGGATCAACGTTGCAAGCTAGATTCGCCTATTTGTTTGTAAAATTTCATACAATCTTCCCCCGATTTCCAGAAATGCGATTGGTTATGGGCTATTTCGCTCTCTCCATTCCTGGGAAATCAAGTACAATGTTGAATTCGCCATGGATTTTAGTGCCAGGGGTTCCAGGAATTGGGCTCTCTGCAGATCTGACCCCCTTTTCGTTGTTCTTTTACTTGTCTGGAGATGTCATAAAATTTTCTCTCAATATTTACCTGTAGGTGACAAGGATTCATCGCTTGCTTGTCCAAGAGCAAAGAAAAGTGGCTTCACATCATTTCAAAACATTTCAAATGGATAGATGATGCTAAAGCTAGGATTTGGATTGTTGGCTGGAAACATCTCTACTTCAATCCTCCCAAAGAGACTAGGTCTGACGCAGATAGAGACTTGGCAAGCGGGGTTGTATATGTTTGGATCCACGTTACCTACAGACAAGGAGGAGCTATTCACAAAACAAGGAATTTACTGATGTTAACTAGAGGAAAGACATCTATTTTGATTTTTCTAAATCTCCTTTTTAGGGGGTCGAAAGATATAATTTCATTGTGCTACTGAAAGTGCGATTAAGGGTTTTCTTACGAGTATGAGTGACAACGGGTGCGATTGAGGGTTTTCTTGTGAGGGGAATGATGGTGAAATTGAGGAGATTGGATATTGGACATGCTAACTCTGCTCTCAAGATCTACCTATAGGTGACAATAGGTGCGATTGACAACATGTACGATTGAGAGTTTTCTTGCGAGTTTACACTGTATCTTTACACTCTGATCTGTTCTCTGTACTCTGAGAACTTCAGATTACTTTGGTTTTTGACTCATGGGGCTCTGTGCCGTATCAAGTCATTATGAAAAATTGGGTAGCTTGCCTGAGACTCTGGTTTCGTCTTTTTCTTAGATCCATATCCATATATATAGGGAGATATGGAATATTCACATGTGCAACCAGTGGTTCAATTCAATGCAAAGTGAAGAACCTTGCCCATGCTTGCTTCTTGAGTATGAAATTACTTTGAATTTAGCTTATCAACTAATGGGGTTTTTTCACTGTATATGTTTTCATTGTTTAGATGCTTATATTATCTTTTCTATTCCTTGCATTAGCAGCTCTGCAGTCTTCCCTTGTTATTATTGCTTGGATGAAATGTTGATTATTTTAGCAATACTTTGATAAAATCTTCGTTATTTTACCAATACCTGGTTCTAACCAGTGTTTCTTATCATACAATGATAACATGTCTACAAAACAACTTGCTATTTTCACATAGATTTCTCAGCTTTTGGTAATATTTCTATAAGTATCCCCTTTAGGTATAGATACTCACATTAATTAAACATTGGTTCTATTGTCAAATTGGTAAGATTCTTCCGGTGCCCTTTCTTGCTTGGTTCTTTGAGATCTATTTTGTATGGCTATTAGAATGAAAATGCTAACTTATGCAAATGCAAGGTCACCATAAGCGAGAAGGCTGTTGGGAAGACTTTCATTGCTGCTTTTTGGTCTAGTGTTGTTGTGGGATTTTTTGCGTGGTCCAAATGGACTGTATACTATTTAGATGAATATAAAGGTCTTTTAAGTCATCACTAGTTATGGTCTTGGAGTTTCTTCCATGACTTTGATTGGCAGATTTGGTGATGCTATTTACACTAAAGCAGAAGACGTGGGTGCAGATTTTGCTGGCAGGCTAAGAGGAACATTCCTAAAGATGATCCATGTAAAACACTGCTCACTGTTGATAACGTCGGTAACAATGTTGGAGATATTGCTTATATGGGATGAGATCTATATGGTCCCTATGCTAATCTTCCAGCGAAGCTCTAGTTTTCATGCCCATTTTATCTGTTGGAATCACATGATTTTACTGTTGTGTGCTTCCCCTTGTGTAGTAGTTTGATGTGTCTCATTGCTTGTTTGTCATTACTCTTACTCTGTTTCTGCATTAGATAGGAAACCCGTGAGCCACAACATATACACTAGTTGAATGTTGTTGCAACTATACCAATAGAAGTAAACTGTGTGTGTATTCCTACCAGTGAGGTCTCATGTTAATATCTTAGCTTTTGAAGTAAAGATTTTACATTGTTAAAAGTAGCTTTTCGGACTAAAATCAGACCTGAATGTACAAAATATTTGATCTTAGCACAATTTAATTAGTAGAAAGCGTCGCACCATGAACATAAGCAGATCATTACTTTCACACTCTGTTGTAAATAGATCATCGATATTTCTGTGATGTGATCTATGTTGCATTTAAAAGAAACACTATCTAGAAGGAAAATCCTATCTATGGGGTGAAAATTTACTTAGTGTAATATTCACTGCAGTCAATGTACTAATGGACTATCCTCTTGCATATAAGATCAATTTCAAGTACTTGGATTCAATTTTCTAAATACATCGAACTATAAAGTACAACATGCTCCCTATTATGTCTGAGTAGAGGGAAAGTGTAGAACTTGTTCAAAGCTGATAATTGGTTCTCAAGGAAGACACCAGATTGACCTACATAACTCTTCTCACGATTTTACTGTTGTGTGCTTCCCCTTGCATATCAGTTTGGTGTGTCTCATTGCTTGCTTGTCATTACTCTTACTTTATTTTTGCATTAGATAGGCAACCTGTGGGCCACAACATATACACTGGTTGAATGTTGTTGCAACTATACTAATAGAAGTAAACTGTGTGTGTATTCTTACAGGTGAGGTCTCATGTTAATATCTTAGTTTTTGAAGTAAAGTTTATACATTGTTAAAACTAGCATTTCAGACTAAAATCAGACCTGAGGCTATAGAATATTTGATCTTTAGCACAATTCAATTGGTAGAAAGCATCACATTATGAACATAAGCACATAAGTACTTTCACACTCTTGTAAATAGATCATCTATATTTCTGTGATGTGATCTATGTTGCATTTTCAAAAAAACACCATATAGAAGCAAAATCCTGTGGGGAGAAAATTTCCTTAGTGTAATATTTGCTGTAGTCAATGGACTATCCTCTTGCATATTAGATCAACTTCAAGTACTTGGATTCAATTTTCTAAATACATTGAACTATAAAGCACATCATACTCCCTGTTATTTCGGAGTAGAGGAAAAATGTTGAACTTGTTCAAAACTGATAATTGATGCTCAAGGAAGACACCATATTGGCCTACATAACTCTTCTCCTTTTGCATCATTAGAGGGGACTGAGTACCACTGCAAGGAGAGTGGTCTGATACAGGCCGTCCTTCCTCATTTATGTTGTAGGTATCTGCTGCATCATTAGAGGGGACTGAGTACCACTGCAAGGAGGGTGGTTTGATATAGGCAGCACTTCCTCATTTATGTGGTAGGTGTCGGAGATTTTGCAAAAGATAATGAGATGCACTAATGGATGTGCATGCACATCTATATAGCCTTTGTTATCTGTGCTTAAGCCAATAGTACATTTCTTAGTTTGCATATTTAAGGTAATGACACTTGCGAGTCCCTCTTTAGGTGGGTGACTTTTAGTCGGTTTGAGTTGTCTATGCTAAAATTTAATAGAATTCTCTTACTGAACTAATACCAAGTGTTCATAAGGTCATTTTTCTTGAAGATTTATATTGAGTGTGGTTAGTAATTAATCAACCACAATAGAAACAAAATATCTTCAGTGTGGTTTGTATCTAAATGACTATGATAAATCTATGGTGATACAAAATACTAAGTGAGTTTTTCCAAGACAGTGGACAACTCAAGAGCTTGTCAAGAGAGAGAGAAAGATCTGATGATGAAGCCAAAGACGTCAAGGCCTTCTAGGTTTGATGACATAGGGTGAAAATCTTATTTTCATTTTCCATACCTATGGAAAATCCATTCCAGGTTTTGTTTATCTTGCCACATTAACCATTCTTTTTTCATGGAGACCATAGTTTTTGAATCTATAAATTTCATGAGACTGTCCTCAATCCACGACCTCAATAAGTTCATATTGTGACCACTTGCCTCACCTCTTCTTTTATTTATTTTATTTTTTGAAAAATTATTTCTTTGAGAAGTCATTTAACTACCATCCTTAGTATACTTGCAAACACTGATGTTACCAACCCTCTACAGATCTTAAAATGTTAAAACATAATGCATACTATATTTTAGAATGCAAGTTATTACTTTGTATCTACTTATGGAAAATTGCATCAATAAATTTCTAACATTTTGAAAGCCATCATATAATCTTTGTTTTGACTAGTGTTGCCTCATGGTTGGGTATTGTGGTTTTAAGATTTTTTTCTTGTCTAACTTCTGTTGTATAAAAGATATTTTCTCTTATCTAATGTTAATGTTGTGCAGTTTCATTATTGATGCAAGGATCAATATAGATATACAATAAAAAGGCTGAATACCTTTGTGTTCTTGTCCTACAGGCTTTGGAATTCATAGCCCAAAATATGTGAGTGGTCCCTAAACTATCAATTATTATTTCTTATATGATGTGTAATAGTGATGCCCTGTAATTATCGTGCAATTTCATTATTACTTTACTGTACGAAAATTCATCGAAAAAGATAAAAGTTTTTAAACAAAAATTACTACCAGTAAATATTAGAAGTAAAACTTGCAAGAAAATAAGTACTTCAATTAAATTGATAACACATTTTGGCTACTATGTTGTCCTAGTTAAAAAGGACATTGTAATACATAAAAATAAAATTAACAAATTTTGATATTATCAATAAAGTAAAAGAAATTTCTTTGTAAATATTTAACTTGATTCTCACCTTATCTGTTGTGATTCTTATATTGGAAACTATAAAAGTTAGATGCATTCATATGAGTCCAGGTTTTTCAATAAGGTGTTGGTCCCAATATCTAGCTCCATTTTATAGCGTTGAAAATACAATCATTTAACTTATCACAATGTAATATATATAGAAATATATACAAATGAGCATGGTGATTCACAATTACATCCCAAGGATGTTTACAAACGAACACTTTCAATATAAGCATATAAAAACCCATTTTGATTAAAGTTTTCTTCCACACTAGGTCTTCTTTGTTCTCGAATTTACTCAAATCTAGAATTCATGCCAACTATCAAGTTCAATCTCTTACAAACATGAAAAATGAGTAGATATTTTGATTAATATCATTTGATTTCTATAAATAATTGATGATAGGAAACTTCATGGTTTTACTCATGGGGGCCTGGCCTCAAAACTAGGAGCCATGTTGAGTGAAGACACTGTATTGTCTTCCTTTTGTGTTATAAATTGTTGATTTTTGAGATCTGTAGCATCACCATGTTTAAGCTTTGTTTTCTCCATATTCATGTATTCCACCTCAACCTACAGGCTTTCACCATTGGAAAATGGTAAGCGTGCCCCATCTTCTAGCCTTTTAATGTTGGCATCTATATTTGCATTTAGTTTTTTTCTCTTGTATAAGTAAATTATTCTCTATACTCAAATACAATAGCTCATTCTATAACATTGTCATTTCCTCAAGTTTTTGATACTCTTTAACTGTATTGAGATCTACCTTGAGGCACTTCATCATTTCCTTGAAGTGAAGCAAGAACTTATCAACCAATAAAAATTCCTCTTTTGAAAATTTTCTTCTTACCTAGAATTGTGAGCCACACTTCTCACACTTTTTCAGCAAATTATGAAGTTGTTGCTTATCCTAGGTGATCTCATTCATAAGTGTAGCCAATTTCAATACCAGACCACTTGTAAAATTTTCCTATTTTAGTATCGAAGATTTAAGGTAGGCTATCTCACTCTTCAATCCACTATTCTATTATCCTCTTAAAGGAACAATAACCTTTTGAAATTCCTGGGTACCTCAGATTTTGGTTTTATTTTCCCTCGCCTAAGCCTCTAACTTGTTTGAAATTGTCGTGATTTTCTCTTTTAGGTCGTTTAGGTTTTCCTCCATCTCACACAATAGTTTGGCTTCAGTGTCAATTCTTCTTCCATGATTTCTTTCTCTCTTCCTAAGGTAGAGAACATAATGTGAAGGTTATTAAGATTAGTGAACTTGTTCAAAGCTCCTTTTGTAGCTTCTAATTTTCATCTCATGCATGTTCAAGCTTTTCCTACAAAGTATTGACAACACCTTGCTCTTCCATACATTTGTTATGTACATTTGTTAATATGGTGTTTTCATACTTGGATTTTGCAAGTGCTTGTAAAAGATCCCCATTTTTTTTTGTTGGATGTCAACAAGCTCAATTTTAGCTTGCGCTTCTTATAGCAATCGAGTAATTTAAAGAAATTTTCTATGATCTAGAAGGGTTCATAGGTTGTATGGTAAAAATATTCCCATGCTTCGCTTTGTCATCCTCAGTTTTAGCTTGCACTTCTTATAGCAACCGAGTAATTTAACGAGATTTTCTATGATCTAGAAGGGTTCATAGGTTGTATGCTAACAATATTCCCATGCTTCGCTTTGTCATTTATACTTGAGACCATTTTCTATCAATTTCATTGATTCCTTTCCTACCTTTAGATTTGATCATTAGAACATACTTAAATGTTGAGAAGTCTTGTAAACTAGAGTTTGGATAGGTTGATTGAATATCCAGCCAATGATGTTACAATATCCAACATGGGATTGGTAGTTTCACTTGCAACCTATATCAGGTTTTGTGCCAGGAATAACCTGTCAGTTGTTGACTTTGAAGCCTTTTGTCATTTTGTGAAATTTAGTCCTCTACCATGGAAATCAATTTTGTTTGACTAAAGAGATGCATATTGCTTCACATGTGTCATAGCTCCTAGGAGTAGAGGTGGCGTTCTCATAATTATAGTTACTGCTCTGAATGCATAAACATTATTTTTTGGAGTTATTACAAACATTGTTTCAATCTTGCTCTTCTAGAAAATCTCACATGTTCACAATTTTTATATTGTGAACAAAATTTCCACTCTAGTTGTGAAGATGACCTAGGATAAAATCAGATATCATCGAGAAGGATTCTGTAGAAAAACCACCACTGAGAGTGAATGAAAGTCCCACAACCCTGATTACCGATTGATGCAAGGTGAAGTAGTTAAGATGTTATGCTTGTAACGTAGTGTTATAACCAGATTTTTTGTTCATCAAATATGACAAGTACGCAAGACATTTAACAACAATTTAATTATATAACAATTTATTTTATGAATTTTAACAACAACTTATTTTATGGAATTCCTAGGAATAGTCCTACTCATATCCACCTTTCAAACACCCAATTAGATTGAAGTTTGAGGAGGTAGGAAGATAAGAAAGCTGCAACAACAACAATATTAACAATGAAAAATTTGAAGTTTTAGTAATTGTGGGTGGTGTTAACGCTCTGTAATTTCCTCCAGGCTAAGGAGAGGAACCACATAGGTAACCATTTCAAACTGCTTTTAGGTTGGTAACTGGCCACTTCCAACCTAAGAGAGGGCTCTCTTTGGATCAAATACTAGATCTGACCTCTATTTGACTTAGGGGGCTAGATTAGGGATTACAAAATAAAATGATTGAATCTGGTTCCTTGCAACACAAGCCAAGGGATCCATTGGGCATGGAGTCAAGAGGTCTGAAAAGAAAACAAATTTGGGAAATCCACTCTGGAATTTGTCAACAAAGGCAAGATAGACATATGGACTGTGCCAAAATCAGAGGGTTATCATTGTAGTGAGATGTAAAGAGAAACATTCAGTGGGGCATCAATTTCTCAGTTGTAGAATACCTTGAAACCATGCAGAAGACTTTACAAACAGAGGTTAGAAGGCAAAAATCAAAGCATTGTGACAATGACTTCTGACACATTTCTCAATCTAAGCATCTAAATAGATATGAAAGACTTGAAAAAAAAAGAAATACATACACAAAGAAGACAAACACCAACCAATACATCACAAGAATCTCTGTAGATTGAATCCAAGCTTGCAAAACCCAATTTTATTGAATTTCAGGAAAAGGATTACAACAACTCCAGGAGCTAAGAACAGTGCTACAATTCACCAAAATCCAACCCTTTACAAATTAAAATTACAATAATATATAGGAAATAATTCTTCCCCAGGCTCAGGAGGTTGAGTCTAACCAAATCTCCAAAGATAGCAGCAATTACATTGAAGTTTGGAACTGTCTGCCTTGAAAAATGGACCAAACTGCTGAAAACTAAGGGTCACTTCAGGAGCTTGTATCTCCTCAATAATGATAGATGTGTAAAATTTGGAGGAGGTTTTTGTATATCAACTTGTTCTAAGAAAAAAATGAGAGAGACTTTTTGTGATTCGTCTCTATTTACTTGAGATCTGCATTTGAAAAATATGTGTTAAACACGAAAATTCTGAATCCCGAAAACTAGGGCTCAAATATGCATTCGATTCTCACAATCTACGACACCTATAGGAAAACTAAAAGAGGCTAATGTTCCTTAATCCGTGCTTGACCATAACCTCTCTCATATTTTTAGAAATCATCCCCGTTTACCTAGAAACTGTCTTGAAAGTTAACTGGGTAGAACGGTGAAAATGTCCAATAAATCCCCTGTTTTCAATTGTGACATCCATCTCATGGTTCAAGAAGGTTTAGAAAACCCACACTATACCTTGAGAATAGAATAGATGAGCACCCAAATTTTTTTATTCTACCCCAAACACCCAGGAAGATGGAGCAACTGCCAGTGCATGCAAAAGAATGTACAAATACGAATGAAGAGGAAATTCAAAGGATGTTCCATGAGTGTTTCCTCCAACCACCATCTAGTGAAATCCTGTTAGTGATATTCCTTTCCAATTCAACAGCCTGAGAGTAAACTTCAACGTGCTCTAGTGATATATTTCATATGGAGAAAGCCCCTTAAGGTGTTTAGTTAAGTACAACTTGTTGGCCATTGTTGGTTCTTGAGACAACATAAAACGAAGTCCATCGAAGGAATATTCTACAATATCAATGAGCTTTTCATACCACATACGAGGAGTTTTCTCAGAATTGGTGCACTAGAAGAGCATCATAAAATTCATGGGAAATAATGATGGTTGGCACTCCCCGAGTAACTTGTTCCAAATCTACATGCCAATAAACTAGAGCTCCAGAGAATGCACTGGATGCATCTCCATCCTTACCTTATCCTTTTTTGCATCATGTTCAGTACATCATAATGCATTATGCTAAAGCTTTCTCAATGCAGGAATGCACTCAACCAAATGCCCACAAATACTTTATGAAAACTCCTTGAACTTTGCATTATCCCAAGGAAGGTTAGCCATAAGTGTTTCACATTCTGGACTCAGCTCCATAAGGTTGATTTGCTTTAGCTAGTGCATTTGGTCCCATAAGCACACGCTCCATACTCCAGTAGACTGAAACTTATATTTTTTTTGGAATTTATGCACCTCCTCCTTATTAACATAAGTAGACCCTCGTTTCTCATATTCACCATCAACAATCTCAAAGTCAAGCTTAGATTCACCTGGTGTTTGCACTGTCCCAATATCAGGAGTTGTGATATTTTTTATGAGAATTAATTCATGAATTGAAATTTATTTGTGATGTATAGGAAAATAAGTCCTTCTACTACTTGGGGAAGTCTTTCACCACCTTCACTATTCACAATAACTTTGATACTAAAATCAACATCAGTTTAGATATGCTTTCAAACTTTGCCTCCTCTATTTTCAATTAATTCTCTAGTTGTTCACCACGAAGACAATGTTCTTGATTGTCATGACAAGCCTTTTGGTTCAATTGCAATCTTACCCAAAACCTGCTCCTAATAAAATGGTATGAGCTATGAAATCCTTAAATTTGGGAACATAATGAGCTCAATACGCTCATGAATTGGCAAGAAAATTATAGAGTTCAAATATGTGGTGGAATTGTAGGGCTTTCCACTATAGTTTTCCTTTAGAGGTATTTAATTTATTCTTATGTTCATTTCCCTTCAAATTTGTATCCATTCAGTTGGTATAGGTCAATGGGATCATGAAAATGTTCAATAATGCTCTTACCTTTAAAATCTCTGATTATGCTTTCAGAACTCCTAAATCCTTTGATATAATAGATGTAAAATAACTATTCCACTTTCCATTCATAATTTAGTATATGAAATGGCAAAGCTCATTATTTAAACTTAAAAATTGTCTTTATTAAATGTGACAATTCCATATACATGAATTGAAAGGTAATGAGCTAGGTAATACAATTGTAATGTACACATAATACAATTTGATATTTGCAGTGACAAACTTGGTGAACATGACTTTGACTTTGACTAAGGTATATATGAAGAACTCACATAGCTATGGTGCTCAGATTGGCATCCATAGGTCATATCCACCCCAAAGTTCATCTAGATCCATCTATAAGAAGCCTCACAATGACAACTTTGCATCCCTTAAAAAGGCAGTTTTCTTCCTGACAAGCCTCTAGTTTCTCTGCTCAAGAACTTCTAATGAGGAAAAAGTTGAGCATCTATCGACTGGGAAAATGAAGGAAAAATTAGAGATGGTAGATCTTTTCAGTTTGAACATGATTAATATCTCACTAGCTTTCTTAAATTTGTAGAGACGATAGTTGTTTATCTTTGACAATGAATGACTTTCTGAGTTTTTTTGGGTTAGTATTGGAGGCAAATCTTGAAGGTCATTTTTCTATGATGTGAAAAGATGTATAAAAATAGATTTACAAGTTGCAATGATATATTACTCCTACCATATTGTCTACAAAATTGTATTTCAGATTACTTTCTTATAACAATAGTCTTCTATTTGAAAGGAAGCAAGGAATTGATTATATAGATGTTAATCTGTATGCATGGGCTCTATGGGGTTTATTATAGACTATAGTGCTAGGTTTTTCTTTGAACGAATGAAGCCAAATAATCCTGAATTTCAACATTGCACTTGGGGGATTGTAGAAGGACTGCTTTGTGTATGATGCTGCAGGAATAAAATTTCGGGACATCTTGGTTCAGGTAGTGTTCTTGTAAGGTGGTTGGTATGTTGGTGATGATATAGTTCATCTCCATGATGGGAATATATATTTACTTGGGGTTTTAAGGACAGTCTCATAGCTAATGTGTATTGAATTCCTCATGTGAATCCAAAAATGGCAGATAATGAGACTTTTTAAGAAAGCCAAATTTAGAGGATAATAAGAAATTAGAAACTCTTGATCCCTGCACAAATCTCGTCTCATAGCTGTAGCCAAAGCAGAAACAATGGGGAGACTCATATGAAAGCTTTATGGAAAACATATTGCTTAGTTTTCTATGACGACTACAAGGAAAGGATGGACATGTTTAAGATGGATCAATAAAGATTATGATAGATACGAAGCCTCTTCAGGACCTAAAGGAAAAATAAACATGTTGCCAATATTAGTTAGGTCACCTTCTACATCCAAAGGACCTCCTAGCTTGAAGGCTAGTCTTATGATAGGAAAAGTTTTTCCAATGTTGCCACTAAGGCAATTTGGATATTTAGTGACTTCATGTCTATTGAAAGCATGTTATTTTCTAATGTTTCAGTTTCAGACATTACAAATGTAAATAAATAAACAAGCTACTTAACCTCTGCCATTTTATTTGATTTTGGGTAGTGCAGCTGAAGTCCATTTGAATGACATGTTTTTTAATGTCTCTTTAGAAATTGTTTTTCTTTCGACTTATTTGTTATTCAAATGCATGCATTCTGTTGGCTACAATTTGTCAAATCAATACAGAAGCAAGTTCTGTTTGCGTCATCTATCTTTCGATATAATGTTGGGACCAAGCTTACAAGAGATAATATTGTTGCTTGTGCATAACTTCTTCACAATAACTTGATACTTACATTATTTCAGGGATGCAAATGCAGTTTTCATCCCTTAACAAGTGCATACAAACCCAATATTATATAAACATAGCCTTTACCTATTCATGCAATGAGGGAAAGTGCATACAATCTAGATCCTATATATAGTTTTTCTCTTGCACATAATTGAGGAAGTTCTAGATCCTATATCTACTTTTTCTCTTGCACATAATTGAGGAAGTTACATACCCATTGATTGGTGATAACAGAGAACTACTTAAGGCTATCCTAGGTTATTCTAGAACAACCACAAATGGAGCAACATCCCTCATGGAATAATCTACCTATGACCTAATAGAATAGTGATAGTCAATAACACTATCAATTTATTAGCCCCAAGGGTTAGCTCAACTGGTTGAATCCCCGTTGTTAAGTACCTCGCCGATCGGGAGGTCACAGGGTCAATTCTCCTCGACGTCCTTGGGGTTAGGCCTAGCTATTAGCCGCTGGGCTTGATTCCCTTCGGGGTTGATCAACCCAGATATTTCCGTGGACGTAACGACCACCCAGTGTCCGTGCACCACCAAAAAAAAAAAACTATCAATTTATTCAATCAGAGAAATCAATTAAGGAATATATAATTCAAATGATATTGGACAAGTTGAGATGGTTGAAAACTTATCTATGAAATTGGACATAAGAAAAGCACATGTGAATTCCACATCACAAGAAAGTTATAAACAATGTAAGGACTGGTAGCTAGCCCTACCAGCCCAGAGAGGGTTCTCTCTTGAATACTTAGTCTTTGAAAATATTTATTTTATATTTAGGAAAAGTGGCTAGATCTTTGGTAAATGGAAATTTATGAAAATGGTGGCAAAGTTGAGGAGAAAGTGTCCATTGGGCACAGAGTATCACAAAAAAACTACTTTTCTCAATGTCCACAATCTTTTTTAGGCACACCATATCCATTGAATGTTCATGTGTGACAGTAGCTTCTAAAAGCGATGGGGATTTACTTTAGAAATAATGGATATTCTCAAGTCATCCACTGTTGAAACTTGAAATTTCGGATGGTGATAGTATTTCAGAATTAAGGTTTCTGTGATATGATTTAGGTGGAGAAATATTTTTCAAATACATAACTTCACAAATTTGTTGTCAATATTTGGTCTTAATATTCTCAAAAAAATTTGTTGATGAATAATTTTCACATTCACAATTACTCGCACCAACTTTATCAATATGAAAGTTGATTTTGAGATGTAAGTTGCTATGTCCTAGGCCTGATAGATGTCACATTCCCTTACCATACTAACATCCCATGGCTTATGAACTCTGTGTTGTGGTTGTTATCTAATATGTAATTACAAGCTATTGTGAACTCTTTGTTATGGTTGTTATTTGTGATGCAATTGCAAGCTATAACTGCATTGGCAAATCCTTATGGTGGTTTATGCAACCTAAATGTCAATTTTTCTAGTCATCATGAGCCAACAGAGTGTTGAATGCCCCACTTGTATGTCAAATGAGCTTCAAAGAGAGGAGGTTGCATGTAAGTCCCAAATAATTTTGTCATATCAAATGCCCAAATCTATTGTTTCCAATGTAGTCCTTTCAGGCATGTTCTTTGAAATGCTTCCCCAAAAAAAAAGTTACTGGGAAACAAATGGAGTTGTGATTATTGATAGAGCACTTTAAAATTTTGTTTTGAGAAACATAGGTACTCAAATTTCTTGTCAGTTAATGACGTTGCAACATGCTCTTTGAGCAAAGGAAGACCATTAAACCATTCTTAATCATCCTTCAAAAATTCACTAATGTCTGTCAAATCAGGAATTTTTTTTCATATGGAAATGTTATTTAATATAATATTTCAATGAAATGTTATACACAAATATATCATGTCTCATGTCTTGTACACCATTCTATCTAAATGGTTCTTATTTGAAAATTTTATGTTCGATGCAACACAATCCATTTGATTTCTGATACTATGTAGGTGCTGGTTTTGTTTTGAATTTAGAGTGTTAATATTGTTGTTACCTTTGGAATATGACCTAATAGTTTTGATTTATATGACATGAAAGGAATTGCTATATAGCTAATAGGCTCTCACCTTGAAGGGTCTTTCCCTATATGCACTCAATTTAGTGGCAATTAATGTGATAGATGAATAAAGCTTTATAATGACATCTACTGAAATTAGTTATACACTTGTAAGCATTATTTTTTCTCTCTTAGTTAAGATTCCATTGAGTAAAATTCTCATAATTCTTTATCTTGAAGATTCCATTTAAATGAAAGTCTTATCAATGCTTTAAATTGTCTTGCTAATCTAAGGAAAGTGCCTTTCAAATTACTGTGAATATGTAAACTCTCGTTTTCGGCCATGAAAAAACTATCATTGCAAATTACTTTTAGTTTTGCTATAATCAATTGACAACTAAAAAGTTTTAAGGTCGGTTTCTTATACAAGAGAGGACATATTTTCCGATTCATATGGCTTTAACCATGTGGAGCTGTTAGCTTTTGTTGAGAAGTAGATTGACCAACTATTGAAAATACTTCCAATCTTATATAGATTTTCTGAGAGTAAAACCTGAAAGTAGCAAGCAGAGTAGCAGTGGTAGCGACAGTGGCATCAACAGTGCTATAATTATATAAGCTACCAATGCTTATGCTTATTTGACTTGTAGTTTGTATGGGGTTCCTCATCCTTATCAACTGAATTGATTTGCTTCCTACTGAATTAAATTCATGTATGTCATAAGGAAAAAACAATGGTTTACCTATGAAAATTTCATAAGCCCATGCTGGACTTAGTTGTGGATCTTGGAGATTGAGTACAAGAACCACCATAATGATTTATTTAATCAATTTCCTCACACTTTTATGGGCCTCCTACCTTGTGTTGCACTAATACCTCTGATGTTCTTGATCTTCTTTATGGGTATAATATCTTATAGTATCTTTCATTATGGGCATTTGATGGAGCAAAGTGAATGATTCTTATGGGTCATGGGTAGACATGTTGGGGCTATATTTTAATTGTTCTAAGTTTTGGTTGTTTTTCACTTATATTTTTTTGGTTAAAATATCTTTGATCTTTCTTTATCTTCGTATATTCTAGTATCTTGCTTTATGGGCATTTGATGGAGCAAGGTGAATGCTTTCTGTGGATCATGGGTAGATAGTTTGGGGCTGTAGTTTATTTGTTTTGAGTTTTAGAGGTTTTTTCTGTCATATTTTTATGTTTAAAATACCTTTGATTTTCTTGATCTTCTTTATGAGTATAGTATCTTCTCGTATCTTACTTGGGAGTTTGATGGAGCAAAGTGAATGCTGTTTATGGGTCATGGTAGACATGTTAATGTTATAGTTTAACTGCTATGTTATGTTTTGGAGGTTTTGGTTTTTGGGCATATTTTTTTGTTATAAGAAGAGCTTCGGCGCAAATCACATATAGAAAGACATTTGTCGACGCGTTTCGAACCAACTAGTGTGGTTCATCGTCAGGACAAGTTGAAGAAACAGATCCAGCAACACCTGTTTAAATAGACTGAGCAGAGACTCCAACGGCTAAAAACGACTCTAGGACCCAGGCCAAATTTTAATTTAATTTATTTATTCATTTAATTATTATTATTACTCTTATATTACCTAAAAATTAATAATATTGTTAATAAATTAATTATATTCATGGAAACACGTAAAATTAGGTCCAACTACATTTAAAAGAAAAATAACTACTTAGAATAATGACCTCGGTAAATTTTTAATATCATTGTTTTAATATTATTATTATTTAACACTATTATTATTAATATTTTATTTATTTCATAATAATAATAGTATTAATAAATAATGGAAATGAGAAAAATAAGGTCCAAATAAATAAATAAATACATAACTACTATTACAGAGACAATCATTTAATAATTAAAATAAAACTAATAACTTGAGGTTGTTAGAGTAAATTAATTAATAATATTTTAATATTATTAATATATTGTTATATCTATGGGAATAAGAAAAATTAGGTAAAAAAAGGGAATTTGTTTATTTATCCAAAAAGTATACTAACACTAGGTTGCTACAAATAATGGATATAAAGATGTTATTATTATTTCCAGTTTTTTATTATGGAATTAACTAACCCAGGTAAGTAAATAAACTAAACTTTCTAATCACACTGCTAGGTTGTCAGTAATATATTATGTAGATATATATGTATATTCATATGTTAAGGTGAAAATTAAGATTACTAATTTTTAATGGTGAGAAAGTTGCTCATTTAAAACATTGATTAATATTGATATTATGAGTTTGTTAAGGTGAAAAAATAATTTAACGGTTATTTTTTTATAAAAAGGAAAGTGAGAAGATTATTTCATCAGTTAGTTATTCTTAATGTTATACATATTTGTTTATAGAATTATTTAATTTATTAATTAATACTAATATTATAAAACTGAATAAATAACAATAATAAATAATAATAGCAATAAGAATAAAAGAAAAATTAGCCAAAAAACCATAAGACTAATAATATAAAGAATGAATCCTAAAAATAAAAATAAAAGAAGAAACAGGTCGATAAAATTCACTCTATAAGTATTAAAAAAAAAAAAAAAAAAAAATCAGTTAATCAAACAATCAAATTAAAAAACTCAAGACATCGTAAATCCAAAAATAAAATGAAGAAGAATAATATTAGAAGAAGAGAGGATACAGATAATGATATTAAGAGATAGTTAATGATATATCACTATATTAACAGAAAATATAATCGAAAAGATCACTCAGGGCAGCAAAATCATCAAACAGGAAAAAAAGACAAGGAGAAACAGGAGGCGAAAAACACAAGAACAAGGCGGAACGGAAGGTACCAGGGAGAACGATGAACACACCCTAGACCAACACGGGGGAGGGGGAAGATGCCCTAAGAGCGGGCAGGGATCCAACATCTACTTACCTTCCAGCCATCATCTCTGTTGAGATTATTAGGCCTTCGCTCAATTTCAATAGCTTCCCTCAATTTGCGAATAGAAAGTTTAGTTTATTTACTTACCTGGGTTAGTTAATTCCATAATAAAAAAACTGGAATTAATAATAACATCTTTATATCCATTATTTGTAGCAACCTAGTGGTAGTATACCTTTTGGATAAATAAACAATTTCCCTTTTTTTACCTAATTTTTCTTATTCCCATAGATATAACAATATATTAATAATATTAAATATTTTAATTAATTTACTCTAACAACCTCAAGTTATTAGTTTTATTTTAATTATTAAATGATTGTCTCTGTAATAGTAGTTATGTATTTATTGATATTTGGACCTTATTTTTCTCATTTCCATTATTTATTAATACTATTATTATTATGAAATAAATAAAATATTAATAATAATAGTGTTAAATAATAATAATATTAAAACAATAATATTAAAAATTTACCGAGGTCATTATTCTAAGTAGTTATTTTTCTTTTAAATGTAGTTGGACCTAATTTTACGTGTTTCCATGAATATAATTAATTTATTAACAATATTATTAATTTGTAGGTAATATAATAGTAATAATAATAATTAAATGAATAAATAAATTAAATTAAAATTTGGCCTGGGTCCTAGAGTCGTTTTTAGCCGTTGGAGTCTCTGCTCAGTCTATTTAAACAGGTGTTGCTGGATCTGTTTCTTCAACTTGTCCTGACGATGAACCACACTAGTTGGTTCGAAACGCGTCGACAAATGTCTTTCTATATGTGATTTGCGCCGAAGCTCTTCTTATAACATTGATGGATCACAGAAGCCTCAATTCTACAATATTTTTTTGTTGTTGAATGTGTCCAAAATTCACCCCAAAAAAATTATTGGAATCATAAAGTTAGTAGTGCTAGTAGTCGTTATATTCGCTTTTTGTTGTTCAAAATGTTTTGATTTGAATATTTTTTTGGCTCAAGAATGAGAGAGTTATATTATATGGCATCTAATCATTTTATTTTTTGACTTGCTGGTTTATCAGAATACTGTATGAATGTGTTGACCTGGTTTAAGTGTTCACTGATCAACCAATTCTACTACAACTGGGTTTTCCTTGAGAATTGCAACATTGATCTGCCAATTCTCCTACAATTGGGTTTTCCTTGAGAATTGCAGCATTGATATGCCAATTATCCTACAACTGGGTTTTCCTTGAGAATAACAATATATGCTTCTATTGGCTTTGGATATTGATTTGGTTTTTACTTATATTATAGACCTCATTTCACATTAGATGATTATGTCAAATGGTTTGAAGGATTACACGGTCCATAAAAAGTATTTTACACAGTGAAAGGTTTGAATCAACTATGGCTTTAGCAATGATTTTATTAAGAACCATTGGGATACTCAATATGGATTAGATTTATTCAGTGTTAGTCTATTCGATCTGGTTTTTGTTTTCTTTTTCTCTTAGGGATTAGTGTTTAGCTTCATATATCTATATACTCAGCTTATTTCTTTACACCATCTATTTTAGTTCATGCATCAACTACGCAGGAATGAGCAATAACACAAGCATTCAGATTGCAGTTTGATTCAACATAAATTGAAAACCTAAATTATGCATGCTTCGAAGAGAAAGAACAATAATGCTATCAAAGCTTCAAAGAATGGGGATAATGGCATTGTTACAAGGAAAATCATCTAATATGCAATGACCATGATGCCACATACCTCTCAAGTGACGATGAATTAAAGCCTGTATCTCACAAGAGATTGGAGATTGGTTTGTGAGATTCACATACCATTAAATTCCTCAGTTGGCACAAAACCTCAGTGCAAACAAAAGTCCAAATCCAAATCCAAGATCAAATCCAAAGTGACCAACAAGGAAAAATAGAGTATTATGTGATCATTCCCTAATGTACAGGGTTCAGTGAGTTGTAAATACAACAGAGTGAGATGAAGAAGATGGGGGAAATGGGTTGCAGAGATTCAGGATTCCTCTAAAGGAGTTAGGTTATGGCTTGGGACTTATGATACAACACAAGGTGCTGCACACACTTATGATAATGCTTCAGCTCAGAGGACCATTAGCATTTACCAACTTCTATATTGAAGAAACAAGGACTCCATCACTGTCATTATCATCGGAATCTGCTTTTGCATATTGCATCACGGAAGAAAGTTCAGGTGGGTACTGTTTTGTAGCCTCTTATTCAACTTATGTACAGTTAGTGGGTACACCATATTCAATATTTGATGATGATTCATATTTCTTGGAAGAATTTTGTCACATTTTTGAAATGGATGATTGTGGGATCTTAGCAGCTGAATTGAATATGTATTCTCTAGATCTACCCCATGAAGCAAATTATCTTCTGACCTTTTGTTATCCTAGTGTATGGATGACTATATGAGATGGTCCCTGCTTCCACTGTTTGGAGTGCATGTCTTTATGATAAAAAATATTGTGTTAAAACATGGGTTACACAATATAGTTATTTTTGTAAATATGTTGAATCGATGTTTGTAGATTTTTGCGAGGGAGAATACAATGTCGGTTTTTGATGTCGTGTAGAGCACTCCATATGAATGCATGTGGCACTGTTGTAAGGTGTAGTTTTTTTAATATATGTATCGATACAAATATATTTAATTTCTATATAATTTGAGTGAATATAATGATTAAGAGTATTTGTTTGGATATAAGGATGTAAAGGGGTTAGACTATGTATATTTTTGTAAATTTTTTGCAATTAAATTTCTCTTGTCTCATAAAAAAAGGGGTCTTATACACCAATTTCCCTTGTGCCACAAACAAAGGGGTCTTCTATACCAATTTGGTATTGGGCTTGGTCACGACCTTAATTTTTTTCTCAAACTTATAGTTAAAACTTATAAACATGCACTTGAAATTTATAAGGTCAAGACCAAGCCCGATACCAAATTGGTATATAATACTAATTGGGTTGCCCAACCATATTCTTGTATATATGTGTATGATGTATAGTATGGAATTTGGAATTTTGGTTAAGTGTAATAACTAAACAATAGACTTGACTAAATAATAAGTAGAGAGGCATAGTCCAAGTTTAGCACAACTGGTTTGATCTAGTCATTGGGTTGAAATAACCATATTTCCACGCATCACAAGAATATGGTTGGGCAACCTAATTTGACCTAACACCTAAATATGTAAACATACCATACACAAAATGTTACATACAATGCAGCTCCAACTAGGCATGGCATCAATTATGACATGTGATTGTTATAATCATATCATACAACCCACCCTATTACAACCTAGTGTTCTCCGCAAGCTTGGTGCAATGTTCACACAGTTCCGTAACTCACACAACATGCAAACCTCAATGCTTATACAATACAAGAGTTTCCATCTACCCATACCACACCCATTCCAAACTCCATGGCTCAAACTTGTGACCTGTGATGCACATTCCAAATTTGTGTGTCCTCTCTTCCACAAACTTGGTTTGCACCTAATTTTCCTTGTGCACTCTCCCACTTATGCACAACTCTTGTGTGATTTGTCTCCACACTTGGTTGTTTCTTCACTCCCTCCTCTAGCCTCTTATAATATGAGCACTCCCCTCATCAAAATGAAAGGTCAGGACTCCTTACATACCCCAAGATAGCCTTTCGGTTCCATGTGCATGCATGGTAGAAACCAAAAATTTTGGTTGGTTGTTTCAAGCTGATGCAATGTGTCTTCACCCTGGTGTGTTATGTGTGCCTACTCACTTGAAAGCTCCACCTACTCATCAAATGCATGCATCCTCTCAGCGATGTGCACCTAATAAACTTTTCTACACATTCCACTTGCTCATCATGCTGAATGAACCTCTCCCCATGCCATCGTTCCACCCCATGCACTAGGGACTAGGGTGGGTAAACCCAAATTAAACTTACTTAATTGACATCTCACCAATATGTGCGCCTATCTTTCTTCATGCTTGAGAAAGTCCCTTGGCATGTTCACACATCTCAGGAGACCTACTTTCCCATCTATAAATCTCTACTTTTTTATATGTTCATGTAATCATGCAATCCAATTTCCATTACAACATGTCTCATTTGTGTCACAACCTAAATGCCTTACAACCTCCACCACTTCAATTTGTATCCATCCATGGTAACCTTGCAATTAGTTAACTCAAATCCCCATGTTCACCAAATAAAATGTCTCAGTGGAAACCCATCACCAAATATCCAAGCTCTACCCAAACTACTATCTCCATCCTCCATAGGAAACCTTGAATTCCCATAGAACCCTTCGATCAACCATAACATTTCGTAACCATCCACATTGTCATTTGCTCAAAATGGCCATGGAATCTAATTGGTCATTGTCCTAGAAATACATATCCTCCACTAACTTTATGAAAAATGCCCCAAGTTATTTCTATTGTCATGCTAACCATACTTCCCTATTGCAACCAATGCTACTACGACTAGAACTCCACAAAATTGCTAGTGTTGAACTCCCATGGCTCCTACTACTCCCATATTCCAACTAAATCTGCCATGTCTCCACACATTGTAAACTCCCTTGCTTTGGACTAATTGAGTGATCAATCCAATCATTATACTCAACTCATGAGAATGTTCATCCTCATGCTATCCTCAATCCTTTCTTCCCACACTCCCATCACATGGCCCAACCTTAAACACTATTGTTACCATTGTGTAAAATCTATCAAGAAGTCCCTTCATAGGTTCCAAGTTATGTGTCTCTAAACCATTGCATATTTACACATTACCTCGATCAATAACTCAGGCCATCTACACAATATCTTGAACCAAGGAATCCATACCTTGTTTTACTATGAAACCTCTCTAAAATGAAGTCCATTTATCAAATCCACATGAAGAGATCCAAAACTCATAGAATTATTGTCCCCACAAGTATCACCATGTTTGTAATGAAATCATGCCATCCATGGCTCTTGGTGCACTTTCAATTATATTTGATTCAACTACTTGCAACTTATTTGGTTGAATCTTCTTCACTCCTCATCTACCCACTCAGACATGGAACACACTTCTCATCTCACACATCGAAGTTGTGGGTGAAACTTTGCAATGAAGGAAATCTCAAACTTGTCCCACCATCCACTCAATGTACTTCCCTGATGCGTCCAAGCCAAATAGGATATCAAATATCTCTGTGTACTCCTACTCAATAAAGCACCTCTGTGCCAAGTTCCTAATCAACTCCAACCAAGTCTCCACAACCATTAGGTCATGTATCACTCCCAAGTTGGCTCAATAATTCCTAACCTTATCCAATGTCTCACAACAAAGGTGGGAAAATATCCTCAAGTCACCCAAATTGTGGTTTTCCCCAACTCAATCATCTTTAAATAGATCTCATGACCAACTCTCTCCTATCTCTATTTATATCTCATAAAAGAATGATCAACCTCATCAACCACCACACTCCTCAATCCTTGTTGCAATGGCTAAGTCTACAAGACTCAACCAAAATACTGCCCAAGTCTCTCCACACCAAGGCCTCATCATAACTGCAACTATTTTTTCCCAACTCCTCACCAAGTCCATGTGATTTTCTCATCTCTAAATTATCAAGGATGCTCCAAAGCGTCACGGTTCACTTGTTTGATTATTCTTGAAGTGAGCTACACATGGCTTCCCGAGGTCATTGATATCTTCCTCTCCTCACAACAAGTCAAATATACCCCAATACAACATACCTTTGTCTAAAGTTCCCTTCCACCACTTAGGCCAAACTAGCTTTTCAAAGGTGTTACTTAATTTTAACCCAACCTCCATAGCCTTGACATAAAATGGGGTCACAAAATTCCCTAATCCTCAACTTTCTTGAAACTAAAATCCAATACCAGTTGCATCTAGCTCATTGAAAAATCCATGATAGGGCTACCTTTTGACATTTTATTGAAAAATCCTCTTGACATGGAATTATTGGTCTCAATAACCCCAATTTCCTTCAATCCTTGGTCATCATGGGGTTCTATAGTCCTTCCTAATCTATATGATTTTTTTAAAAACTTGTAATGAAGTGAACTGCTATAAAAATATTAGTGCTCCTAGTTAACCACAACAATCGATAAGTAGCCAATGGAATTTCTTTATGTTCCACCAATATCAAGTCATCCAACCAAATATTCAATTCCATCTCTATTGATTCTCCTTCCCATACACCATTACCACATGTCATTATTTTCATTGTTGACCACACTTCTCTCTAAGAAATGGAAATCAATTAGGATAGATGTATTGCTTAACCATTATTTTTGCATAACAAAGAATAGCTCAACCACTTCCAAGTACATTTCAATGGGATCTCTTAAGTAATTAATTTATTTGAGAATGCCTACCACAATATATTTCATATTCAAAGGGAATTTGATTATTCATAATATTTCCACCATTATTTCTCAACCACATCCATTCCATCCAAAAGCATTGTTATATAATCGAGCTGATTATATAACTATATAACTATATAACTATATATATATATATATATAACAAAATAGAGTATCCTCTTCCTACCTTAGTTTTTTTGGATATGAAGTTTTTTTAAATAGATTTACCCCATTCCTCCAACCTCAACAAAGAGATAATCATAGAAAATCAATGTGATAGGGAAAATTTCAACATTTTCGTATGTTTTCGTCCACTTTCGTCTCACTATTTCAACAAATTTAATTTCTAAGTCTTTACTTACCTGCTTAATTCACTATCGTCCCTATTATTTTGTGCCTATCTCTATCTCCTTGGTGCTTCTATGAGGGAATTTGAATGCCCTGACAACTAGCCAGTTTTCGATAACACAACCATCTCCCACACACAACCCTCTACTTTACCAATTCCTTCCCCTTCCCCTCACCCATTGCCTCCTGATTCCTCATGCCTTCCATGTCCACATTCTTGTTTCCTGTAGCACTACCTCTATATCACTAAATTCATCTACACTTCTATCAGCGTGTCTTTGCACCCTTTTGGTGCAAATGCTAGTTGTATTCATGTTGAATGAAATCAAAAAAGAAGTTGGACTTGTCCCAAAGCATTATTTAGGTAAACCATAGAGATGTATCTTCACATATTAACATAATTTTTTGATCTGTTTTTGATATTTTAACGGATTCGACTTATTTTTTCAAAAAGGAAAAATTTTGAAGTTTCTTGATTGAGCTCCTACTTTTTCATATGTATTAATGCAGTTTGTGCAGGAGAATTGGTTCATGAAATCTTATGCGTCAGGATGCACCGTTGACACTTTCATAGTGTAGATTGATCTCTGAGTAATAATCATATAAGAAATTATAATGCATTGTGCTAACCTCCTACAACCTCATAATAAAGAAATACTCATGGTTCTCAACTTTTCAATATGAAAAACTATATTTTGAAGTTATAAGCGATTATAACATGATTATTGTAACTACCTTTGTTAACTAAAAACAAAAACTTACTTTACTTCAGCCTGTCATTTGTTAGGCGACAACTGCTAGTTCCATATCTGTATGATTTAGTCACTAGAGTGGCACGCTTGATGGTAACTAGTCAAGCTCGTCTAATTCACCAACAATTTTGTCAAGTTCTTTTACAGTTTCTTCTTGAATACCCTCTTGATGCCAAGGGACTGCAACAACCCTTGGATTTCTTAGCGATTCACCATTTTGTACTAATGATTCACCATTTTGTACTAGTGCTTCATCATTTTGTACTAGTGATTCGCCATGATTTTACAAGATAATATAATTTGGTGAGATATTCACCAAAAAAATTATATTTACATATTATATTATTAATAAAATCGCCTTCCATTTTTCCTATGTATCATTGGGATTCACCCATTTATTATACATATAAATTTAGTGGGGTTCTTAAAATTTTCCCTGCTTGGGACATGTGGTTTCCAAGGAAGGCATGACAGTGGATCCAAAAAAGATAAGAGCCATCATGGAATGGGCAACTCCTAGTAATGGGGATGAGGTCAGATCATTCATGGGGTTAACAGGTTACTATAGGAGGTTCATCAGGAACTTCTCATAGATTGCCTATCCTATTGCATCATTGCAGTGAAAAGGAAATAAATTTGAATGGACAGAGGAATGTGCAACAAGTTTTGAGCAGTTGAAGCAGTTTCTAACAAATTCTCTAGTTATCAAGATTGCAGATCTGAATAAAGAGTTTGAGGTGCATACAAATTCTTGCAAGAGAGGAACTGGTGGAGTCCTGGTGCCAGAGGGGAAAATGGTATGTTACAAATCAAGGAAACTAAATGAGCACAAGAATAATTATGTGACACATGATCTTGAGTTGGCAATGATCATCCATGCATTGAAGATGTGGAGGAACCATCTTCTTGGCAAGAGGTTTGTGTTGATGAGTCATCATAGTGTGCTGAGGTACTTGTTTGACCAACCAAATCTGAATGGAAAGCAAGCTAGGTGGTTGGCCATGATTAGTGAGTT
The DNA here is from genome assembly GCA_000404065.3 of Pinus taeda. Lineage (NCBI taxonomy): Eukaryota > Viridiplantae > Streptophyta > Pinopsida > Pinales > Pinaceae > Pinus > Pinus taeda. The sequence goes on along the minus strand of APFE030577094.1, from coordinate 9,211 downwards.
TGACTTTGATATTAGGTACATTAAAGAAAAATAGAACATGTTTGCAAATGCTCCTAGTAGAAGAGTACATGTAAATCATATAACAGTTATGATTTATCGTGGGACATATTTACAGGATCAAATATTTTAGGTAGGATAACAGGATGGCAGATATAGGGAGCTTAGGCACATGTTTCAACAACAGGGTACATGTGATTAGGATGTGGACTGTCGTCTCACAACGGATGGTTTGGTCAGATTTAGGGACAAGATCTATGTGTTGGAAAATGATGAACTCAAGAATCTTATCTTAAGGAAATTTCATGTTTAGCCATATTCAAGTCATCTAGGATATCAAAAGACATTGACAGAGGTGAAGAAGTTGTACTATTGGACGAATATGAAGAAGGAAGTGGTAGAGTTTGTGGATAGATGTTTGGATTGTCAATAGGTAAAAGCATAGTGCATGAATCTAGGTGGTATACTACAACTGATTCCAAAGTGGAAATGGGAGGTCATTCCATGGATTTCATTACAGGTTTGCCGAGAACATCTAGACAACATGATTATATTATGGTTGTGGTTGACATATTGAAAAAGGTAGATCACTTCATAGTGGTTAAGTTTACTTATTCAACTAGAGATGTAGAACAAGTATTCATTAGGAAGATAGTGAGGTTGCATTGTGTTTAGAAGAAGATTGTGTCAGACAAAGATTCTAAGTTCACTTCCAGGTTTTGGAAATAGTTATTTTAGGCTTGGGTATGGAGTTGGCCTTCAGTACAACCTATCATCCATAGACAAATAAAGAGGATCAATAATATTTTAGAGGACATGTTGAGAATGTTTGTTATGCATCAACAATGAAAGTCGGAAGAGTATCTTCCATTGGAGTTTGCTTAAAACAATGGGTATCAGGGATCATTGAGGATGAGTTTGTTTGAGGCACTTTATGGTGGAGTTGTAATACTCCCATCAGTTGGAGTGATCCAGTGAATGGGGTGTTGATAAGACCAGATATGTTGGTAGAGATGGAACATAAAATGCAGGTTATCAAGCAAAATCTAAAGGTAGTATGGGATAGGTAGAAGAGTTATGTAGATCAACACAGGGCATTTAAGGAGTTTCAGGTTGGAGAGCATGTGTACTTGTGCATCAAGCCCAAGAAGAGCTCCTTGAGGATTGGGTCACCTGCAAAGTTGGATCCTCGGTATTGTGTACCGTTCGAGATCCTTGAGAGGATTGGACTAGTGGCCTATAGACTTGCACTGCCTCCAACATTGAAAGTCCATGATGTTTTCCATGTTTCATTACGTAAAAGATATGTAATGGATGTTGATCATATAATTGATTGGTCTGTATTGTAGGTGGAGCCAGAAAGAGAATTCTAGCCAAAACCTTAGTGCATTTTGCAATGGAAACATTTTATGCTCCAGAATTGAGCAATCGATCAAGTTAAAGTGTAGTGGAAGCACTTTGGCCCCGATGAAGCTACATGGGATATGGCTGATCAGATGCATGCTATGTATCCTTCATTATTTTCCACTGAAGACATATGAGTTTTGGTATATGTACATATTTATGTATGGTTGTTATTGTAAATAACACAATGAGCTACGTTATAAATCTCTAATAAGCGGCATGGTTGTCATGTTGGTTTTGGTTTTCAACAGGTTGATCATTGTAAATACTGCATCGAGCTAAGTTATAAATCTCCATGGGTAGTATGTTTTGGTTTTCAACGGTCTTGCTGGTTGTAGGTGTCATAAAAAATCAAGGACAATGCTCTGCTAAGGGGGAGAGGTTTGTAACAAGTTCGGGTTAAAAGTTCATGTAATAAAGTTAATAAAGGAAAAATATGACCAAGGTCATGGGACATGTATTCCATGCTGAATGTTGGGTAAAACATCCTAGTGGGTGTTCATTTGGTTTATTATGGCTAAGGGAAATTGGCAAAGGTATGGCAAAGAGGCATTACTTGACATTTTATAAATGAAAATAATGGAAAAAAGGAGAAAAGGAAGGTGAAAGGTCATAGGTTACATGTGAGGAGGAAGTTTAAGGAAAATAGAGGAAAATGAAGAAATTAGAGACCTCAATAATAAAATGGCTTCTGAGGATCAGTTCACAACTTTTTTCAGTTTAGCCTTTTGACAGTTTAGTTTTGGAGCTCTCTCTCTCTCATACCCTTACACCCTTAGAGAATTCATGGAGCACTCTAACATTGGAGAAAGGAAGAAAAAGGAAGGATAAGGAAGCAAAGCGAAGCAAAGATCAAGCAAGGAAGAGTTGGATCAAGTAGCTATAATGAGATTACTTTGTAGGTATGTAGGTTCATCTATGATTTCCTTGCTAGTTTTTACATGCATGATACATGCATGTGTGTATTTGGTTCTCTTGTTGTCATTGGTATGGGTTTTTCCAGGTGTGATAGTGGTTTCATCTTTGCCTTGCCATTTCTAGATAGCCATGGTATGATGGGGTTCTTTCATTTGGTTTAACTTTGGATTTCTGTATGGTTTTAGAACTAGTTGAGGTGGTCTCAGGAAAATTCCCAAGGGCCTAGGAATCCCTTGACCGATAATGGCAGGATACACGACAAAGCCTAAGGGTGGAGATGGGAAAATTCCTCAAGGTATTGATGAATAAATCCAGAGGAATCCAAGATTGTTTAGGGCTTAGTGATCCCTTGATAGGTTTTGGCAGAATTGCGTTAAAGCCTGTAATATATGTTTCTTTGTTTGGGCCTAGGAATCCCCTGACCGATAATAGTGGGATACACGGTAAATCATGGTTGTAAAGATGAGGGTTTTAAGCCCAAAAATTCCTTGACTGATAATGGCGAGATATGTGGTAAATCCTAAGGAAGCCCTGGTTGTTTTTGTTTTGAGTCCCACATTCATTCTTGGAATATGGCACGACGGTGAATGGTTGAAAGAAATATTTGGTTCAACCCAATATATGGCTGGGTTGTATGTGGAAGTCCCTAACTTAGTTGGCTTTTGCATATGTTAATAAGAGATTTCCCCCCTTCTATTTCGTGAGTATTTATACTTGTTATTATGTGGCTTTGATGGTCAATGTTCTATCATTATTATTATTCTGTTTATATGTTGGTTATAAGCATGGTTTATGGAAGACTTTATTTATGGCTCTTTTGAGGCCTCACAATTTTCTGCAACAAAATTGGGGATAACCACCCGGTCCGAACCTTAAAACAACTTTGTTTCCATTTGGGATAATGGTTCCAACTGGTTCAATTAGGTCCAACTACCTTCTCCCAACCACTATTAACTTTATATATGTCTTTGATTGCTAATAGCTAGGGCCATCAAATCAATACTTCGAGCTAATCATGCAAGAAGAATGATCCTGAAGTTTTTTTTGTCGAACAACCAAACCAATCTAAAGTTTTGCCTCAAAAAAGGACTTCTAGGAATGTAGAATTAATCTAAATGCAAACTAATTCTAAAATGTAAGATCTATGATAACACATGGAAGGCTAAGTCTATAATGTGAATAATCTAACCTATCCTGATTGAAGGAAAGGGTAACCCTTTTCTCAATCGAGAGCCAACTTAACTTAATGGGAAAAGAAGCTTTAAAGAATTAGAATTAAGATGGAGGAATTAGATCAAGGAGATAACACACAAGAACTCATTTTCATTAGCATAAATACTAACAATTAAACATTTAGTAAATAGTTACATAAGTGTCTACTGAAAATATTTCCAATTACATATTTATCATATACATAAGAACTACATAGATTCATGATGAATGACTAAATAAAACATCATGTATGCAAGCACACAATTATTATCCTAAATCAGAAGATAGCTTGCCGATCTAAGATTATAACTATATATTCCTATGCAAATTCCAGCCCTCATATTATATCTAAAATTAAGTCTGTAGAATAGTCTGAGCAAACTTTTAAATGAATTAACACTCAAGATTCAACAATAGTGCATGAATCCTATTATTAACTCATACATTCAAAATATAAATTGAAAGGCTGAAATAATAATTTATTTCAGTTAAATCCTGTAAACAATAGTGTTAAACATTATTAACTGAAATGATCCTTTATTAATGAAATCAAATTATAGATGCTCACAAAACGACAATAGTGCACAATCCTTTGGAGTCTATAATCTACCTCTGCTTATAAAAAATGTCTCCTCCTTTCAGCAGTAGTGCATGATAAACAAGAGCTTTTTCACCAATAGATATAATCCATAGTTATAGTATTACAAGCTTCTCTCCCTTGATTCGAGACCTATCATTCTATTAAAAAGACTAAGAGGTACAATAGTGCAAGCCTCCAAGGCTTTCTCTTTTGAATTCTGGACCTTTTGAATTCTGGGCCCCCTTTGGTTTAATGCCAACAACGTGTGTAAATAGCCGCTACTGAAAACAATTTCTTTTGCTTCCAACGTTAAGGGAGTTGAACAATTCCTTTTAATCACGCATCTAAAAAAAACATAATTTTATATAAATCTCTGATTGCTATATTTTGTCAAATTGGGCTTATTTTTTTGAACTGAACATCCACTTATCTGCAATGCTGTCCTCTTCTATTATGTTCCTTGAAAAATGAAAAATAGAAACTGATAAACTAAAAATAAATGAGACTAACAAGCAAAATTCATTTGAAACAAATGACTATCAAGCTTAAAAATTGGAGCATAACAATCAAAATTGTAAACACCATGGAGGAGAAACAGGAGTAAGCCTTTAATTTCATTTGAAATGTCGCATTTGCGGCAGAGTAGATGGAAGAGGGATATGGTGAAGTTATATCACAATCGGCTATCAGAGTGGAGATAAAAGAACGAGTGTGAAGTGGAAAGCGGTGTAAGGCCTGTGGCTGTTTAATTAAATCACAATCGCAAATCGATTGAAACATAGGCGGCAGGAAGCAATGAACCTTTGTTATTTGCGATAACTGCAGATGCGGGGGGAATTTATGAATTGAAATGTATATTCCTATCGGTTTCGGGGCTTATATCACAATCGCAATTGATAATGGCTTTTGGAATGGGCGACATGTTTTTAGAATTTACGATAGCTATGGACGCGGGGGATTTATAAATTGCAATTGAATTTCCTGTCAGGTTCGACTGATACAAATTGCAATCAATGGAGTGACACAACACTAACAATCCCGAAGGTTTTGTGATTTGTGATAGCTGTGGACGCGGGGGATTTATAAATTGCAATTGAATTTCCTGTCGGGTCTAGCTGATCGCAAATTGCAATCAATGGAGCGGCACAACACTAAAATTCCTGAAAGTTTTGTGATTTGTGATCTGCTAGATGATGTCATGGTGACGTCACTATAACATGGCATATGACGTGGATAATGACATGGTAGATGACATGGAGGATGAAATCACGAGTGACATGACATCTGACGTCACTGATGACGTCATATCGCAATCGCAATCCGGATGATGCATGATATCACAATCCCAATCGACATTAGGTAGGAGACATAACCCTTTGGTATTTGCGATAGCTGCGGACACGGGGATTCATGGATTGGAGTGTATAATCCCGTTGGGTATGGGGCTTATATTGCATATCACAATCGGTAGGGCGGAGCGGGGTCAAGCCTTTGGAACTTTTGAGATTTGCGCGTGTTGGATACCTATACCAATAGGTTTCATATTTCATGATTGGCAGATTCAAGTGCCAAATATGCTCTGCTTTGCTGCTACAAAGATCCCATATTTTCAAGGAAAGACAAGGTGTGTACATGCCTTCATGCCTATTAAAGTTTTGATGGATGATCCCACAGTCTAATCTGGATCATGCCATATTTCAATTTTTGTTGTAGAATAGAGCAAGAAATCTATCCAAACTGTTTAATCTTGGCAGATCAGTAGTTAGGCAGAGAAACTAAGATTCCCAACTACTTAATTTGGGCCTTGGAAGAAATAAGGGTAGTACTAGATAGGAAATCAAAGGAAAAAGCCAATGGAAAAGAAAAGGCACATAAAGGGTTCTGCAAGTCCAAGTGCACCCTCCAAGAAGAAACAAAAAATGCTAGGCAAAATAGTTGGGTAGGTAAATGGGGTTGCAGAAGTGGTGTTACTTCCAAGCTGAAACTTTGCCAGTCAAATACAAGGAAAACTTATGCCAGTCAAGGTGTGGGCATCAAAGAAAAAGAATGAAGGACAAGCACTGGAAGCATGACTAAATTCCCCAGTTTTCCCCCAGAAGTCATTTCTTACTAACATCCCCAGGGGCCTTGAGATCTGCTCAGGTCTCCAGTCCTACTCCTTTACATCACAAACCACTTGGCCAAACCATGGAGTTCAAGCATGAAAAGAAGCCACATTTCTTGTGTAAAAACATCCTTGTTGTATCATTTTCATCTACCTCAATACCCTAAGTCAAGTTCCATTTTACTTGGTTTCACCCCCTCACTCACCTCACAAACCATATTAATCACTAAGCTATGTTATAGCTCCCTAATTTCCCCCTCCCCCCAGTGCTGCAGCTAAATCCCTTCCTTGGGAAATATTAACCCCTCAAGGGTTAGCATTAGCCCTAAGCCCTCCTAAACAACTATGGATTCAAGAAAAACTATGGTTAAAAAGGCAAAATCACCTTCCCCGCCCTTAATAACCCTTTTTTCCCTTTTCTCCGCCCTATACCCTTTGTTATAAAGTTTGAAATAATAAACTTTTAATAAATGAGCGCTTAAATAAACCCAAAAAACCCATAAACCTAAAGTTCTAAACCCACCCCGCGCCCATTTATTTAAACGATTATTATAATAAACGGGCGGGTCCCCTGCTGTTTAAAGCGTCAGCATATCCCGATCGCCGCCAGCCGTCGGATCTCCCGCCCCTCCATCCTACGGTGGGCGGTCGATCCGCCCATAAAGCTGCCCTGCCTTTTGCGTCCGGGGGATGGGCGGTATTGCCGCCGTACCCCCGCCACGCGTCAGGCGCGGGAGTTGTTCGCTGCCCCCCCCTCCAAACCGCTTACCGCCTAAGGGCCTGCCGGGGAGACCACTTACCGCCGTACCCCCCACGCTGACGTCACGCCTCCGTCAGCGTGACATCACCCCACTTTTCCGCTGCCGTGCCTCCACGTCACCCCTGCCCCGCGCATCGCCCTGTCCACCCTGCCACCGTGTCAATGCCACTTGGGCGCCCACGTCACCTGCCACGTAACCTCCTCCGTACCTGGCCCCATGATGACGTCAGCATGACGTCATCACAAAAGTCGCCAATTCACCCGAAATGCATAAAAAGGCGTAAAAACCGTTATTTTTTATCATTTTCTGCAAAACAACCCGGAGCTCCGCTGAAGGCGAAATTCAATTTCCAACGGTCGAAAAGCAAAAGTGATCCGCTAGAATTGCTGCCGCCCCCATTTTCGACTCAACCGCATACAATTCAACCAGTTCGACCGCTGTAAACGCCCATACGCCATTAAACCAGGTATTTTGCCGCAGGAACCCTCTTGTCCCCTGTTCTCCATACAAATCCTGTTTCCTGCTCAATACAACTTAATTTAAGAACCCACATTACTGAAATTCACCTCAGAAAACTACCAAAGAAACCCCTGTAACCCCTGCACAAAAGAAATTCTAGGGAAGCCCGTCACCCGCGGTAAAAATCTGCCTAGTTTTCACAAAAGAGCAGCTAAAAGGCCAAGCCACAAGATAGAAGAACTAAATTGTCAATTTCCCTCACCTCTAATAAGCGAATTCTCTGCAAGTGACCAGCTAGCCAGCTACAAAACACTCTGCTTCCTCAAAACAGAGTGCCCCACAGATTAAATAAGCCTGTGACAGCCCCCTTGAACTACCAAAACTGCTCACTGCAAACAGAGAGCAGTAGACCATTCCTCAGAACTCACACCAAGCTTGGAACACAGTAAAACCACCAGCAAAGACCAAGAAAATGGCAACTTCAGCTGCTCTGGATGTTTTGCCCATAAATCCACCCAACACGGAGCTAGAGGCTATACCTTTGGTGGACGATGATGCTCTCATCACAGATTTTGTGGCAGAGAGAAATCATTTGCAGAAATATTGTCAATTGAGAAATAGTCACTTGGACAGCAGTGACCTGTATGGGGTCTGGCAGTCTAATCTGCCCACTTACTTTCTGCCTTCTGTCAACACTTTCCCAGAAATCATCCATATGTGTGCAGAGAACTATGACCAGAAACTCAGGGCTGTGAAGTCTCCATCTGGGAGCATCCTCTTCTATATAACTCCAGACTCCATCAACCAGATGCTCAACTACAAGCAGACTCAGTTGCTATACCCCTTCTCCATGGACTATTTGTTGGATGTGGGCTCCAGACTTTCTAATTCAGACATTGATGCCATAGCCAGGAAATTCATGAAGGCAGACTACCAGCCCTTTGGGCCACCTCCTTTCTCATATAAAGATTTCAATGAAGTTGGCAAGCTATTGATAGACATGTTGACCTCTGTGCTGGGGTTCACCACAAACAAACATGTTGATATAACTGTGCTAGTCATGCTCTCTGCATACAACCTTATGAAGCCCCCTGCTATGAAATACAACTATGCCAAGTACATTGCCATCAAGATACATGATCAATTGACAAGGCTGGATAGGGAGGCAATATTCAAATATTCCTCATACATCTACCACTTATTCTTGTACTACCATACAGATAGCTTCCAATGCTCAATCAAGAAGCTAGACTCACAGGGTGAGAGAAGGTCTGTGATCTTCTGGTCTTCAGTCTTCCACCAAGTCCAGAATTCCCCCTACTCATACTGTGAGTTCATTGATCAATTTGTATATCTAATCATCTACCTCTTAAAGAGGACTCCTCCTATCAAACTATCCAAGGATATGCAGAAGATTTTGCAGCTATCCAGAAGCTACAAAATTGGCGATTGATACTTGTACCAAAACCACTCTGTCATCAGAATTTATGGCTGTGAGCTCTGTCCCTACAGGCTCCCAAAGTATGTCCCTATGAGGCTATTTGCTCTAGAGTATTATAGGCAGCTTATAAACTCCGACCTAACACACTTTCACAGTGCCAAGAAGAAGGCCAACCTGAAATTCAGAGATCACTTAGGTCCATTTACAATGAACAAAAAAGATGGTTGGTAAGAAGCTGACCAAATACTAGGACAGCAGCTCAAACTTAAGAGAAGTTTCTGGTGGGTCCCTTATGACCCTGAAGGTTTCATCAGTGCAAGGAGGGTTAAATATAG
>APFE030577090.1:41464-60617 GCA_000404065.3 Pinus taeda | reverse complement strand
ACCGATTCTGAATAAGAATGTCAAAAAGTGTTATAGAATACATTCAAACATTAAGTCGAAGCCAAGTGAAACCACTACTTTTGTGTAACTTTGGAAGCTATTTCAGTATGAGGTGAAATGGGAAAGGAAGGAATGCAAGGTACGAAAGAACCATGTGGTCATTTGGATGTGATCATACTCCTTCACCAATGGAAGAAGCAACACAAGGCATCCTCCTTTGTTTAGAAATTGGTTGTTCACACTCTTGCTTTTGTTTCGCTATACGTTTGGGTTTATAAGTGGAGAAATTGAAATTTGGCAATAAAAGAGGTGAACAACCCATCAAAGACGTGCTTTTGTTTTGCTATACGTTTGGGTTTATAAGTGGAGAAATTGAAATTTGGCAATAAAAGAGGTGAACAACCCATCAAAGACATGAACGGAAGAGTGAACAAAGAATGTGTTGGTTTTGAGTATAGAAATAGAAATAAAAATGATTTGGAAATATATTTTCTATGTTTTAAAATTGTTTTAGGTATTAATAGGTGGCAACTCTAAAAATTTTTATTTGGAGATATTTTTTTCTTTTATTTTGTAAATGTTACTAAGCAGAAATAAAAATGGTTTTAGACAACTTTTTATACTTTAATTGTTATATATGTTTAAATAACTATTATATTCAATATAAGTGAAGTTACTTGCTCAAGAGAATGAGTGTTAGTTAAAGGAAAAGTACTTGCATTTAAGTTGAGAAAAGTTAAAATTGTGAGTAGAAATATAGTAATCCTAATTAAATATTTTAATAATTTTTTTGATATTATATTTTTAAGTAATATTTCTAATATTTAGTATAATAGTAGAATTTTTTTTGGGCAAATAATGAGTTGTTATTTATTATATTTTTAAAATTTTTAGTTTTTTTTAATAGTGCTTATGAGACAAAAGTGATGGTTGGTATGTGCATGGAATTACAAAATTGAAAAATAAATTTGGTTTTAAATATAGTTATTTTCATTATATATTTTCTTTTAAAAGACTTTGTATTAAAAGAATAAGATTGTATTTATAATAATCCACCATCACCAACATGTCACCTCCCATCACCTCCCATCACCAACCCAATACCATCACCAATGTAAGAAGCAACACAGGTTATCCTCCTTTGTTTAGAAATTGGATCGCATCCATTCCCCAACGCAAGACCATCACCAATGCAAGAAGCAACACAACGCAAGACCATCACCAATGCAAGAAGCAACACAGGGCATCCTCCTTTGTTTATAAATTGGATCGCATCCATTCCCAAGTATTTGATGCTCTTCACACTCCCTCACCATAGACATCAACTAATGCTCTTCACACTCCCTCGCCATAGACATCAACTATGTGTACAATTTTACATAGGTGATTGAGTCTAATTTTATCTAGATAAATTGTGCTTTAAGGAGAAGTGACATCATAAACTCAAGCCCATCTACTTTTCTAAAAAAGTGTAGGTGACTGAGTCTAATTTTATCTAGATAAATTGTGTTTTAAGGATAAGTGACATCATAAACTCAAGCCCATCTACTTTTCTAAAAAGGTGAAGAACTAATGTGCCACATATCGAAATCATTTATAGCTAGTCTTAATAGTCAGTTGTAGGATAATGAAGGCGTGGTTAATCTTGAGCACTATGCATGAAGAACTAATGTGCCACATCTCAAAATCATTTATAGTTAGTCTTAATAGTTAGTTGTAGGATAATGAAGGCATGGTCATTTTTGAGCACTATGCATTTTCGATTTATATTATTTCTTAGTTAGTGTTGACTTTGCCAAAATAACTAATCAACTAATCAGATCTCATCTTATGTAAAATCTTATAAAAGGAATTTGCTTAGAAACATAAGAATGTTTTGGAAATAAATATTCTCTTGCTTATGTTTGCAAGTTTTTGTCTTCAACATTTGAATGTTATGGCTTATCAATCAACCAACCACTAATGTAGGGAGGCAATCATCCAACCACTAATGTAGGGAGGCATATCCAGTGTTGTAGTAGTTTGCAAATGGGAAAGAGGTTGATATCACCTCCAGAGCTCCCAAAATATGCAATGATTTGGGTCATCAGATCCAAGAGGATGAAGTAATGACAAAGTATGCACATGCATAATGGATTTTTATATGTCACGATTCATCTCCAATTTATGCCTTACGGCGTTTCCTTTGCAACATCTGGTGCAATTGCTAGTTATATTATAATTTTATTGGTTTGTTATTTGAACTCGGCATTCTATACCTCGTTCTGGTTCTGGGCTCCGCATTCAAATAACTATATGCTCGCTCCGGTTCTGCACTCGGCGTATATATCTTTTGATCTCGGTAATCAAATAACTATATCCCCGCATGTTTGAACTCGGCATTTTATACCTTCGCATTCAATATCTTGGGTCTGTCGACAGCAATCTATATCTTTGGTGATCTTGGATCTTGGGCATATTTGATCCTCGCATATTTGAACTCGGCATTTTATACCTTCAGTGATCCTTAGCATTCTATATCTTGGGTCTGTCGACAGCGTTTTATATCTTCGGCAATTTTGGTTTCGGCTCCGGTTTTGAACGGGGCATTCAAATAATATATATACTTGATTAACGTCTCTTTGGTGATCTTGGGTCTGTAGATCGCATATATATCTTCTGATCTTGACATTCAAAACTATATCCTCGCTCCAGTTAGTGCATTCAAATAATATATATATTTGATTAGGGTCTCTTCAGTGATCTTGGGTTTGTCGACATATATCTTCTGAACATCTTGGGCTTGTCGACATATATCTTCTGAACTCAGCACGGCCATTGTTTTTGAAATTCTTGTTTTCGAAATTCAGATTCAATCAAGTTTGCGGACTGCGGTGAGCACATGCTATTTGCTTAGCTGAGGTGCACATTTTCCTTATTTTTTCTAATACATATTTACTTATATATATTTTCAAGTATGAATATTTCATCACAGCTAACAAAGATTATCAAAGGTAGACCTAGCACAGTGACTCTACAAGGCTTTATGAGTATATAGAGATTTTAGAGAAACATAAAGAAAAAAAGAAGTCAAGCTACAAACAGATTTAGAAGCAATTCTAGAAAATAAATTTGCATTTATTGACAATCCGAAAACAAATAGAAAATAAAATAAAACTATTGGAAAATAAAATAGAGACATAAAAAAACAAAACCAAGATACTAACCAAACATCCCAGCAATGAGAGACTGATACTTTAAAGAGTATGATTAAAGAACTCGAAGAAAAAGTTAATAGCCGTTTCACCCTAAATAATGTGGTAGATAAATTAGATATCAAACCAATTAAAGATGAAATGAAAAAATTAATAGAATTAGAAGCCTTGAACTCTTCGGTTTAAAAAAAAAAAAATAACAAAATTACATAATAGATTGCAAATTGAAACATGTTAATTATATAAATGGTTATGTATGTAAAATATGAATTATTAAAGATGAGTATTTAATTATAAATTAAAAATATTACAATTATGATTATATTTCTTTGGTGATGTTGATAAAAATACAAGTTAGTTAATTTTATTATAGAAAAAGTAGATTTTTATAGGATATATTTTTAATAGAGTAATTAGCAATAATAATATTAAATAGATGAAGGGTTTATTTTTATTTAATATTTATAATATTTCATAATTCATAAATCAAATTTTAAAAATAATTAGATTGATTAGTTTAAAAACAAATTTATATTACATGTTATATAATGAGGAATTATAATTTTTAATATAATAAAGAGATATTAGTAATTCAGAGTTAAAAATCATGCTACAATATATATTATATTATATTTTTAATTTATTTTTATATATATAATAATATAATTATATATATTATATTATTTTAATAATAATAATATATTACAATTTAGTTCTTTTTTTATATGCAAGCTCATGAGGTGGTAAATTGAATCCTCGTGAAATGGTATATCAAATTCAAATGTTCACTCACACAAGGTGCTTTCGATGTGTTGTGGAAAATATTCCTTGCACTTTCCACCTGCTATGGTAAACACGTGAGAAGATATTCATTTGTTTCCTTTCATGAAAAATATTCAAAACATGGCTGTATTTCATTTCAACTTATAAATGCTACTATAATTGTTACTAGGATATTTTAAGGTGTGTCCATATACTATTGTGAAGGTCATATATAATATTTATATTTTAATTTTTAAAATTAATTTAATGGCCATGGATTCGTCAAAAATATTTATAATGTGGTTGTCTTTTATTTCCATTTATAATTGTTACTGGGATATTTTAGCGTGTCTATATACTACTATGAAGATCATCTATAATATTTGTATTTTAATTTTTAAAATTAATTTAATTGTCAGGTCACGAGGTAATTTTTCAAACTGAATTGTGAATTTTCATTAAGGTTGATCATAGATATATATATATGGAGGGAGATATTCTTAGGTTTCATTTTCCAATGTCTCTTCATATTCCAATTCTCCTTATTTTTTATTTACACTATTTTACACATATTCTCCCAATCCCAATGATTAAGTGTCAGCATCCTCCCTCTTAATCGGAAGGGATGTTTGTGAGACCAAGCATCGTTTTGAATCTTTCAAACTTTTCTCTTCCAAGCGTTTTCGTGAAGATGTCTGCAATATTTTCATTTGTGGAACAAAGACGTAAATGGATTGTCTTGGCCTCAACATGATGGTGAATCAAATGGTATTTTGTATTCATGTGCTCCATTCAATCATGGAACTTTTGGTTCTTGGCCAAATTTATTGCAGAAGTGTTATCAATCATGAGTGGAGTTGAATGCACTTGTTTCACCTGCAATTCTTCCAGAATTTTCCTAAGCCACACAATTTCCTATGTTGCTTCAACTGTTGCCACATATTCTGCCTCTGTTATGGAATCCGTTGGAATTGATTATTTGCGTGACATCGAAGAGACAACTCCTGATCCAAGACTCATAACATACCCTAAAGTAGATAGCCCAATTTCTTTATCTCCATCAAAGCCTAAATCAAAGTATCCAATCAAGATGAACTCGCCCAGCTGCGTATACTTAATTCTAAAGTCTTAAGTTCCCTTCAAGTACTTTAGAACTCTTTTCACAGCAGATCAATGTCCCTCACAAGGCTTTTGCATAAATGTGGAGGTGATTCCAATAGTAAATGGAATGGTTGGTTTGGTAGTAGTGAGGTAGTTGAGACTTCCTACAAGTTGTATATACTTTGTTTCATCCTCAAATTCTTTCCTTCAGTGGATGTGAGCTTTAAGTTTTATTCTATTGGAGTAGTCAAAATATTGCACTTAGCCATGCCAAACTTGTTCAATAGATCTCCAATGTACTTCTTGTGAGAGAGGAATATAAACTCTGGATGTTGAGTTATTTCAATACCAAGATAGTAGTGAACATACCCCAAGTCTATCATTTCAAAACCTTTCCACAATTCCTTCTTTATGAATGCAATATAGCTCTCATTGTTCCCTGTCATCAAAAGGTCATCTATATACACCACAAGATATACAATTGTTTGCAGCAACCTTGGTGAAAAATTCCATGTAATAAAATTTAAAAACAATAACCATAGTTGATGGGACACTTATTCCAAGTTGAATGTTGGGCAAGACATTCTAGTGTGGGGTGTTCATTTGGTTGTGTATGACTAAGGAAATTGGCAAAGGCAATGGCTAGGGCTTTGGAAAGGAAAAATGAAATTTTTGGCACATATATCTATGAAAATAATGGAAATTATGAGAAAATGAAGGTGAAAAACCACAAGTTGCATGTGATGAGGAAAATGAAGGAAAACAATGCAAAATGAAAAAAATAGAGGCATCATTCCTAAAAAGACTCCTAAAGATCAGTTGGTAACCTTTTTCACTTGAGTTTTGGAGCTCTCTCTCTCTCTCTCTCTCTTGGACACTTGGAGTTTTTGTGGAGAATTTTGGCATTGGAGAAAGAAAGGAAACGAAGGAAAGGGGAAGCAAAGATCAAGCAAGGAAAGGGAGGATCAAGTGACTACAACATGCTTCATTACAGGTATCGATTTGCATGTGTATTTTCCTTGCTATATTTAGCATGCATGGTATTTCGTGTGGTTCATTTCTATCATGGCATGGGTTTTTCCAAGTGTAACAATGTTTTCACCCTAGCCTTGACATTTCCGTATGGTCATGGTGTGATGGGGTTCTCATGTTTTGGTTGAGATAGATTGTTGGATGGATTCAAAGCTGAGTGGGGTGGATCTCCGAATGATAGAAAACAAGGCCTAGTGGTCCATGAACTGGACTTTGGATCACGGCAAAGCCATTGGCCTAGTGACCATTGAGCCAAATTGTGGTTTGCAGTAAAGCCAAAATTGTGTTGGCTCGATGGACCTGGGAATCCTTGTCGGTGAATGAGAGGATATACGGTTAAGCTAAGAGGTGGTTTTCTCTCTATTGGGCCTAGTAATTCCAAGTTTGGGATATGCAGTAAAGCCTGGAGAGAGGGTTTTGATTTACAACCTAGTGATCCGGGTTGGGATTGCGGTAAACCCTGAGAGACTAGGAGATAGGAAAATTCCTCACGGTGTATGTGGAGAAATTGGTGGCATCCATGCTTGTTTGGCCTAGTGATCGAGTGAAAATCATGGTAAATCTTGTTATGATGTGTTCATTGTGTTGGCCTAGAGATCCGAGATGGATTACGGTAAAGCCTAGTTTCTATTGATGAAGGTGAAGTGGTTTAGCCTTAGTCTTCTCTGATTGGTTCTTTTGGTTTTAGTTCCACATTCATGCTTGGAATATAGCATGGGGTTGAATGAATGAAGAGAGATTTGGCTCAGCCATTCTATG
This sequence comes from Pinus taeda, assembly GCA_000404065.3. NCBI lineage: Eukaryota > Viridiplantae > Streptophyta > Pinopsida > Pinales > Pinaceae > Pinus > Pinus taeda. The sequence continues at coordinate 53,769 of APFE030577090.1, read as the reverse complement.
GTCGGGTGGAACTTGGTAGTCCCATCTCCGGTTGGTTTATTTCATTCATTAATGAGAAATTCATTCCCTTGATTTTCATGTGTAAATGTATTGATGTGTCTGTGGATTTCAGGGTTGATATCCTTATGATATTTATCTCTCTATTATGTTGGTTATATGTATGTTTTATGACAACAACTATGTATGGCTCTCAGCGTGTTTTTACTTGTGAATGAATGGATAATGTAACTATGGCCTAATAGATAATTATGCAGCAAATGACATGAGGCAACAATGGTTCATAGCGATTCTCAGGTAAGTATGACATCCCTACACTAAATTTTGATGTTTACACATGTAAGTTACATGTTGATGATATGCTTGAAGAATGTATGCTATGGCTAGTAGGTGTCTGGTTAAGGTATTGTTCACCTTATTTTTATGGCATCATTTTTTCCCTATGATTTTACTGATGTTAAGCTATCACTCCATTTTGAGCAGTGCCTTGGGCTCTGGGCCTGAAAAAGTGGCTTAAATCAGGTCGCTAGCACAGAAATGACAATTTTAGTCTCTAATCGTTGGTAGGCAAGCTTGTGAGAGAGACTTTGGGTTTTTGGAGGCTCTCTTGCCCATAAAATGGGAGCGAATGAGGCCTAAGATGTGCAAAACATCATTGGGGCCTAGGGACAGGTTGTCTGAGTGGTTGACTTATCTCCTGAGGATTCTGAAGATGATGTTGGATGAATGTGTATGATGTTTCCATTGATTCCACTTCCTTAAGGTCATATAGGAGGTCGACTCCAATCATAGTAGCCTCTTGTCTTATGTTTACCCTAGTTTGTTAGTTACTTGGGTAGATGTGGAAGGACAGTGTTACAGAGTGGTATCAGAGCATAGTTCACCCCTCAGACTAGATGGGCGGTATGTGTTGGTTATGCATGCATGTCAGTTGCATGTGTGTCTCTTACACTTGCATTCCATTTGCTTTTTACATTTGCTAGATGATTGGTTATGGTTGTAGTAATGTTGCCATGGAAAATTAGATATTGATTTTGTGGAATGCATTTGTCATTAGTATATATCACTGGTTACATATTGTTATATGCCACTTACATGTTGATTTTATGTCTCCTACTTTCATCATTGTATGTTAGGTTACATTCTTCAATATTTTGATTTGTATCAGCCTTGTAGGTTGATTACAAGAATTGATCGCTAATGCTCAACTACATGCATTTATGCATATGTGTAGTTGGTTAGGAATTGCTTATGAATATTGTTGGTTGCATGCGGAAATGTGTACAATGGAGTAATGGTAGTTGTCATGCATGAGGTTATAGCATGCATTGATGACTGGACCCTAACTAAAGTGATGTCTATGTGTTGATACATTTATTTGTCTATGCCTATATGTTGTTATGTTTATGTTATACATGTATCACGCTGATTTGATGATCTTGCAGACAAGGTATCCTCCCCGAATTATGCTAAGGTACATTGATTTATTGTGATTTGGTTTTATCTGACATATTATGCATTGCAGGAAAGAGATCAAATGGCTAGCAAGGTGGTAGACTACATAGAATATCCCTATGCATCATATGAGCAACGTGGTGTGGGGCACTTTTCTAATTTGGAAGATACATTGAAGAGCTTGAAGGAAGAGATAAGGGGTTGTAAGGAAGATAATGATCGGATCACACAACCACAAGAGAAATAAGAAAAGGTTAATGCTATACTCCTTTAGAGTTTGTTAGACTTGCAGTGACAAGGTTCGCTTCGGATCAGCCATGGACATGAGGATATAACTAATGGGGCATATGGAAGTAGGTCTCCTGGTAGACACAGGTCGGATATATCTGATACGATGAGAAATGGAAGATTGTTGGACACTCCAAATAGAAGGGGTGATGAACACATGTACTATTCTAGTTCTGCTTTTGATAGACATCATGGTCATCATTGTTATCATCCTTACATGAGGAATGATAAGGGATATTTTCTAGATGAGCTCAAGAAAGAAAAACCACCTACTTTTGATGGAGATGTGAAGAATTCGAAAGATGAGGAGGCTTGGATACTTGGGATGAACAAATTATTTGAGTTGCATGAGTACACAATAACATGAAGGCCGGAGTAGCAATATTTAGCTTGAAAGGTAACGAAGACATCTGGTGGGAAGATGTTAAGTGGGTCATAGACATTAGGATAGATGACTTGAGTTGGGGGGAGTTCAAGAGGGTTTTCAAGAAGAATTGCCTTTCAGAGAGGTACTACGACAGTAAGGCCAAGGAATTATATGAGCTAAAGATGGGATCAATGACAGACGAAGAGTACACGACCAAGTTTCTGGAGCTATTGAGCTATGTGCCATATCTTATTGATGAGAAGGCTAAAGTTCAACAATTTTTCAGTGGTTTTCCATTAGCATTTAGAGATTAGATTTAGTATGATGAGCCTCAGTCACTTGAGGTAGTTATTGGGAAATTGAAGCATTGATATGAAAAATCAAAGTGTAAGAATGAATCTCAACAAAGATAGAAGTGAAAAGACAAAGGTAAAGGTAAGTGGCAGCCTAAAAAGACAAGGCCTCAACATGTAGCTGAAAAAGAGAATGTGGCACTGTAAAAGACGTTTAATGCAGCTAGACAGGGACATGAGTTGTAGTAGCAGCATAGAGGTGTGTGTACTGGTTGGTTGGATTGTTGGACATGTGGCAAGGAACACCTTAAGAGAGATTGTCTACATATTCAGGGTAGTAGGCATCATATATATAGTGCATAGGAGTAGACTATTAGGGATGTTGGGTACATCATTCCTTGTATCTATGCGGCAGTGGAATAGACTGGCGGAACACCAAGCATCTATCATTGAGATGGACGGTAAGCTTTGTGATCAAGTTATTTCTATTTTGATTGAACCTAGATCTAATTATAGCTATGATAGTCCTGAGTTGGTGGATAAGTGTGGTTTGAGTAAGGAATTGCATGCAGTGTCTTGGTTAGTGCAGTTGGCTACAAGTACAAAGAAGCGAGGTTATCATTGGGTAAGAGCTTGTGCATTTGATTTGAATGGTATGCCTACCGTAACACATCTAAATGTATTACCGTTGGGATCATACAATATGTTGTTGGGCATGGATTGGTTGTATCCTTATAGAACCAAGGTAGACTGATATGATAAAGCTATTGAGTGTGTTGATGACAATGGGGAACCAAGAGTCCACATCAGTTAGGATGGTGACACTATGCAAGAAAAGTGTAGCTGCGAGAAAGGTTGTATGTTATTTGTAGTACACATTTCTACTGATAAAGGTAAGGAGGTTGAGGATGCAAATTTGTTGAGAAGGTGCCCAATTTTGCAGTCGTTTGAGGATGTATTAATCCTAAGGACATTACAAAGTTGCCACCTCACAAGGAGTTTGAATTTTCTATTGAGTTAATGTTAGGGGCAACTCCAGCATCAAAAGCACCTTACAGGATGAACACACCTGAGTTGGTTGAGATGAAGTTGCATTTGAAGGAAATTTTGGACAAGGGATATATCAGGGCAAGTGTATCACCCTAAGGCCCACCAACCTTGTTTGTGAAGAAGAAATATTGAACCCTCAGATTATGCATTGATTATAGGCATTTGAACAAAGTGACTATCAAAAACAAGTACCCTTTATGAAGGATTGATGACTTGTTCGATCAACTGAAGGGAGAAACATTGTTCTCAAAGATTGTTATGACATCTAAATACCATCAGGTATGCCTCAAAGAGGATGACATTTACAAGACCATGTTCCAGACTAGGTATGGGCATTATGAGTTTGTTGTTGTTCCATTTGGCTTGACTAATGCTCCAACTACATTTACGTGTTTGATGAATAGTGTGTTGCATCCATATTTGGATAAGTTTGTTATTGTGTTAATTGATGATACATTGGTATATTCTAAAAATGAGGAAGAGCATGGCGAGAATTTAGTAGCAATGCCGAGGTTGTTGAGAGAGCATCAATTGTATGCTAAGTTCAGTAAGTGTAGTTTCTTTTAGACCGGGGTACATTACTTGGGGCATATTGTCTCCAAGGATGAAAGTACAGTAGATACAGAGAAGATAAAATCTATCACGGAATGGATAGCTCCTAAGCATGTGGATGAGGTGAGATCTTTCATGGGTTTGGCGGGCTATTATAAGAGGTTCATCAGGAAATTCTCGTAGATTTCTTATCCTCTCACATCATTACAGAGGAAAGATAAGAAGTTCAATTGTACAGAGAAGTGTGAGGCTAGGTTTGAGAAGATTAAGCAGTTGTTGACACATGCATCAGTGTTATAGATTGCAGATACAAACAAAAAGTTTGTGGTATCCATAGATTCTTACACGAGAGGGCTTGGTTGAGTCCTTATGCATGATGGATAGGTGGTATGCTATGAATCTTGGAAACTACACGAGCACGAGAAAAATTACCTGACACATGATCTTGAGTTAGCAATGATCATAGATGAATTAAATATGTGGATGTACTATCTTCTTGGCAAGATGTTTGTACTTATGAGTGATCACATTGGGTTGATGTATTTGTTTGACCAACCGAATCTAAATGCTAGGCAGGCTAGATGGTTGGCCATGATCTACAAATTTTATTTCAAGATCAGGTACATCAAAGGTAAGAAGAATAGGGTGGTAGATTCTCTCAGCAAATGGGTAAATGTAAATCACTTGGCAGCTATGAGCTCATAGGGGATAGATCTACATGATAGGATCTTGCAAGCAGGTCAGTAGGATGTCAGGTATATGGAGATTGTGCACAAGTTGCAGCAAGGTGCTAGTATAGGTACATGTGAAAGTACAGGTGTAGGTAAATGTACAAGTAGTGGTACATGTACTAGTGGAAGTACAAGTACACGCACAGGTACGAGTATAGGTATAGACGCACATCACATGGATTATTGTCTTACAACAGATGGATTGATCAGGGTCTGAGATAGGATATATGTACCCGATAACAGTGAACTCAAGAAGGTGATCTTGAGGGAGTTTCACGCAAAACCATATTCAAATCACCCAGGTTATCAGAAGACATTAAAAACAGTGAATAAATTTTACTATTAGCCGAATTTGAAGAGGGATGTAGCAGAGTTTGTGGCGAGGTGTTTTGATTGTCAACGAGTGAAGGTAGAGTGAAAACATCCAGGTGGAATGCTACAACTAATCATGATTCCAGAATGGAAAAGGGAGGTTATCTCCATGGATTTCATAAGAGGGTTGCCGAAGATAGTGAGACATCATGATTACATCATGGTTATCATGGAAAGGTTGCACATTTCATTCCAGTGAAGTATACATTCTCAGCTAGCGATGTGGCACATGTATTCATTAGAGATGTGGTTAGACTACATGGTGTTCCAAAGAAGAATGTGTCAGATAGGGATGCAAAGTTCACTTCCAAGTTCTAGAAGAAGTTATTTACAGGTTTTGGCATAGAGTTGGCCTTCTATATAGCCTATCATCTGTAGATAGATGGACAGATAAAAAGGGTCAACATGATATTGGAGGACATGTTGAGGATGTATGTGATGCATTAGCAACAGAAGTGGGAAGAGCATCTCTCCTTGGTAGAGTTCACATATAACAATGATTATCATGAGGCATTGAGGATGAGTCCCTTTGAGGCATTGTATGGGAGGAGTTGTAACACTCCCATAATTTGGAGTGATTCGGTTAGCAGGGTATTGATTGGACCAGGTGATCAAGAAGAATCGAAAGGAAACACAGGATAAGCATAAGAGTTATGTAGATAGGAAGAGGTTTTTCAAGGAGTTCCAGGTTGGGGAACAAGTGTAATTGCGCATAAAACTGAAGAAGATCTCCTTGCGGATTGGATCTTGTGCCAAGATGGCACCATGATTTGTGGACCCTTCAATATCATTGAGAGGATTGGGCTAGAATCTTATCAACTTGCACTGCCTCTGACAGTGAAAGTCCATGATGTTTTCCATGTATCATTGCTTAAGAAGTATGATAAGGATGTTGATCATGTGATTGAGTGGTTTGTATTACAAGTGGAAGCAGATGGATAATTCTAGCTAGAGCCTCAGTGTATATTGCAGAAAAAGGTGCTTATGCTCCGAAACCAAGAGATTGAGTATGTTAAATTGCAGTGGAAGCACTTTAGGCCCGATGAATCTACAAGGGAGATGGAAGATCAGATGCGGGCTATGTATCCTTCCTTGTTTTCCGATTGACGCAAAGAAGCTTTGATATGGAATTTTGGTATATGCTTTGATATGGTGTTTGGTATATGCTTTGATATGGTGTTTTGGTATATGTTTTTATATGTTGTTCTAGTATATGTTTTGGTACATGTTTTTGGTATATACTTTGGTGATATTTATATATGTACATATTTATATGGATGTAAATACTGCCATGAGCTATCTTATAAGGCTCCACTAAGTAGTATGGGTGGCATGTCATTATGATTATGTTGTCATGTTACTATGCGATCATGTCGTTATGTTATCATGATGTTATGATGTCATGTGGGTTGGCACACAGCAAGATGATCATTTATAAAGCTCTAGTATGTGGTATGTTGTCATGGTATTTTTCTTTTGACCAGATCCTTCATTTTAAATATTGCATCGATCTATGTTATAAAGCTCCATGAGTAGTATTCCTTCTTTCAATGGGTTGTTGAGGTATATGTGTGATTGAACACCAAGGACAGTGTCCCATAGGGGGGAGGGTTATGTAATAGCCCTAGTGAAAAATTCCATGTAATAAAAGTTAAAAACAATAACCATAGTTGATGGGTAAGACATCCTAGTGTGGGGTGTTCATTTGGTTGTTTATGGCTAAGGAAATTTGCAAAGGCAATGGCTAAGGCTTTGGAAAGGCAAAATGACATTTTTGGCACATTTATTTATGAAAATAATGAAAATTAGGAGAAAAGGAAGGTGAAAGGTCATAGGTTGCATGTGAGGAGGAAAATGAAGGAAAATAATGGAGAATGGAGAAAATAGAGGTCTCATTCATAAAAAAAAAAAAAACTTTTGAGGATCAATTGATAACCTTTTTCAGTTGTGGTTTAGAGCTCTCTCATTATTCTATCTCTCTCTCTCTCTCTCTCTCTTAGACACAGAGTTCTCATGGAGCATTTTGGCATTGGAGCAAGAAAGGAAAAGAAGGAAAGATGAAGCAAAGATCAAACAGGGAAAGGCAACATCAAGTAGCTACAGCAAGCTTCATTATAGGTATCGACTTGCATGTGTATTTTCCTTGCTGGATTTGGCATGCATGGTATTGCATGTGGTTCTTTTCTATCATGGCATGGTTTTTTCCAGGTGTAATAGTGTTTTCAACCTAGCCTTGCCATTTCCAGATAGCCATGGTGTGATGGGGTTCTCATGTTTTAGTTGAGCTAGATTGTAGGATGGATTCGAAGTTGAGTGGGGTCGATCTTTGAATGATACAGCACATGGCCTAGTGGTCCCTGAACTGGACTGTGGATCATGGTAAAGCGACTAGCCTAGTGACCCCTGAGCTAGATTGTGGGTTGCGGTAAAGCCAGGATTGTGTTACCTCGGTGGTTCTAGGAATCCTTGCTGATGAATGACAGGATATACGATAAATCCAAGAGGTGGTTTTCTCTCCATTGGGCCTAGTAATCCCGGGTTTGGGATATGAAATAAAGCTTAGAGAGTGGGTCTCGGTTTAGGGCCTAATGATACGGGTTGGGATTGTAGTAAATCCGGAGAGACTAGGATACAAGAAAATTCCTCACAGTGTAGGTGCAGAAATATGGTGGCATCCATGCTTGTTTGGCCTAGTGATCGGGTGGAGATCATGATAAATCCTATTATGATGTGTTCCTTGTGTTGGCCTAATGATATGGGATGGATTACGGTAAAGCCTGGTTTCTATTGTTGAGGGTGAAGTGGTTTAACCTCGGTATTATCTGGTTGGTTCTTTTGGTTTGAGTCCCACATTCATACTTGGAATATGGCATGGGGTGGTCAAATGGATGAAGAGATATTTGGCTCCACCATTCTATGGTCGGGTGGCATGTGGTAGTCCCATCTCTATTTGGTTTATTGCATTTAAGTTAATGAGAAATTCATTCCCTTGATTTTCATGTGTAAATATAATGTATATGTGGATTTCATGGTTGATATGCTTATGATATTTCTGTCCCTATTATGCTGGTTATATGTATGTTTTATGACAATAGTTATGTATGAATCTCAGCACGTTTTTACTTGTGAATTAATGCATAAGGTATCTATGGCCTAATAGATGATAATGCAACAAATGACATCAGGGAACAATGGTTCATAGCAATTCTCAGAAAAGTATGAGATCCCTACACTAAATTTTATTGCGTACACCTGTGAATTACATGTTGATGATATGTTTGACGAAATGCCTGTCATGGCTAGTAGGGGTCTAGTTAAGGTCATGTTCAACTTATTTCTTTGGCATCATTGTTTCCCTATACTTTTATTGATTTTAAGTTATCACTCCTTTCTAGAAGTGACTTGGGTTATGGGCCTGAAAATGTGGCTTAAATCCTGGGGTCGTTGACACATAAATGGAAATTTTAGTCTGTGGCCGCTGGTAGGCAAGCCTATGAGAACGAATTTGGGTTTATGGATGCTCTGTTTCCCATAGCATGGGAGCGACTGAGGCCTAAGATGTCCAAAACATTAGTGGGACCCACAAACAGATTGTATGAGTGGCTAACTTGTCTCCTGAGGAATTTTAAGCTAATTCTGGATGATTGTGTGTGATGCTTCCATTGACTCCACTTCCTTAAGGTCACATAGGAGTTCGAATCCAATCATAGTAGCCTCTTGTCTCATGTTTACCCCGGTTGGCTAGTTACTTGGGTAGATGTGGGAGGAGGATGTTACACTATTTTGCCAAGTTTCTTGACAAACAAAGTTGCATCATCAAGATCATAATGTTTGAAGTCGAGTTTCATAAGATGCTCTGTTAACTTCTCATACCAGGCTCATGGTGCATACTTGAGGCCATACAAGGATTTTACAAGCTTGTATACTTTATGTTCCTTCTTGCTAGGACATAAAAACATTCTCTTTCAGATTTCCATTCAAGAAAGTAGTTTTTACATCCATTTGTTGGACTTTCCAACCGTTTTGAGCTACCAAGGAAAAGAGTGTTTGGATTGTAGCCTATTTTGATGTGGGTGAAAAGTCTCCTCATAGTCGACCCCTTTCTTCTGTGAAAAACCTTTTTCCACAAGCCTGGCTTTGTGATTTTCATGTGATCCATTTTCTTTATACTTGTTCCTGTAGACCCACTTGCAACCTATTGGTTTGGTTCCCAATGGAGGATCCAATAGCTTCCAAGTGCCATTCTTTATCAAGGCATCATATTCTTTTGGCATCACTTCTTTCCAGTCATCATGAGAAGATGCTTCTTTAAAGGAATTTGGTTCAAAATCTGTAGACAAATTCATTTGACAATCATAAGAAACAATCACATCAATGGGTGAATCAAAATCATGTACATCACCTCCATTTTTCCTGGTTGAATTTCTTGTTCCTGTATTTCCAACCTCATCAAGATGAACACTTTCAAGTGTCTTTGTCAACCATTTTGGAGAACCTTTCTGAGATGGTCCAAGCTGCTTAGTTGAATGAGTTGGGTCTGAATCAAGATCGAGTCTCCCAATTCTGTCAATCACATCATTCCATGTCATCAGTGGCTAGAGCTTCATGTGGAGGAGAGAGTGCTTCAAAAGAAGATTCCACTGATTGATCTAGTATAAGAATCCCCCCTTCAAGATGTTGAATTTCATTATCAAATTCTTGAAAAGACTTGGCATGTCCAAATATATCCAAGCGATCAAGCTGTCACTCAACAACATCATCATCCTTGGAAAATTCGAGAAATATCACATCTCTAGATACTACAAACTTCTTATTAACTTCATCATAGAGACAGTATGCTTTGGAGGTATTTGAATACCCCAAGAAGATACACTTACAACTCCTTGTACCATGTTTGTTTCTTTGTTCCTTAAGTATCAAGGTATAACAAGGGGAACTAAAGACCCTAAGATGCTTTGCCGAAGGAATGTAGCCATACCACATTTCATAAGGAGACTTGTTTCTAATAGCATTAGATGGACACTATTGGGAACGGGTTCCCCTAAGAACAGTTTTGGGGCTAAAATCTTGTGTTTTGGTGTAGGAATTTATAGGTTAAGTTCCCAAGACATAATACCAAAGGACACTACTCACAATTAGATCACAGATCAATACACCAGTATTCTTGACATGGTTAAAACCCTCAAAGAGGGAAAAATCCCATGACCTGAGCCAACACAGCCACTTCAAGCAATTTATTAATAAAAGAATGAAAATTTACATAAGCTTCTCTCATGAAAAGTTAGCCTACAAATACCCTCCAGGCTCTTTAAATATAGATCATGGACCAACCGGGTGTTAAGCCACGGATCAAGTGTCGGTAATACCAAGGAGAGAATGAACCGTCAAATCACTATATATCATGACCATCGGATTATAAGTTACAAAAGCACATAGTAAAGAAACACACTTTATCTAACTCTACACTAGACCAAGTTATACTTAACTATTTCCTATGTGTCGGAATATCCTAACATCCCCCCTTAAGAACAACTTGGGATAGGATTGAAGGATGTACAAATATGACACAATAGGAGAAGGGAGGAGGCATTAGAGCCTATCCCCCTTTAGTGACAACTTCCTGAACTCCAAACATAAATCGAAGTTTAGTAAACTTCACCTCTGTGAGAGCATTTGTAAAGATGTCTGCAACTTGATCGTCTGTTGAACAATATTGCACTTCAAGAATATGGTCATGAATGAGATTTCTGATGAAGTGCATATGCAGTTCAATTTGTTTGTTGTGCTGATGTTGGACTGGGTCTTTGCATAGTTGAATGGCACTTTGATTATCACACCAAAGTGTAATAAGATGTTGCTCCTGAAATCCAAACTCTGACAGGATCTGACGAAGCCACAGGGCTTCTTTACTAACTTCTACGACACCATGATACTCTGATTCTGATGAAGAAAGAGAAATGGCAATTTGTTTCTTACAAGCCCGTGTAATAAGTCTTGAACCAAGAGTGAACACATAATCTGCAGTAGACTTCCGATCATCAGGGTCACCAACCCAATCGGAATTAGTGAAACCAACCAATAGAGGAGATGCTTATGCATTGTAATGAATCCCAAACTGAATTGTACCTCGAACATAACAAAGTATTCTTTTAGCTGCTTTCCAATGAATTTCATGTGGGTTTTTCATAAATATCGCAATAAGGCCAACATCAAAGGAAAGGTCAGGACAAGTATGGGTCATATACAAAAATTTTCCTACAAGTTGACGGTATAAGGTAGCATCAACTTCAGGGGAAGTACAAGTGAATGAAAGTTTGGCTCCAGACTGAAAGGGAGAAAGGGCTGACTTATAGTCTTCCATGTGAAAAATGGCATAGAATATCATAGACATACTTGGACTGGGAAAGGGAAATACCTTCCTTGGATTGCAAGACTTGAAGACCAAGAAAATAATGCAAGTGTCCTAAGTCCATCATTTCAAAGTTCTTTTTAAGGATGTAATTAACATGGTTTATAAGGTTGGGATCACTACCAGTAAGGATAAGATCATCAAAATAAAGAACAGGAATGGTAAGATATTTTCCCACTTTCTTGGTGTAGATAGTATTGTCAGAATGACACCTAGAAAAGCCAGTTTCTAGGAGGAAGCTATCCATTTTGTCATACCAAGCCCGAGGGGCTTGCTTGAGACCATGAAGGGATTTCTTAAGCCAACATACAACGCTGGAGTCTGTTTGTATAAAGCCAGTAGGTTGTTCCATATAGATTTCTTCATGCAAGTCCCCATGCAAGAAGGCGTATTTAACATCCATCTGATGGACTTCCCATTTGAAAGAGGTAGCAAGGGAAAGAACAAGGCGGATAGAGTTCATTTTGGCAACAAGGGAGAAGGTTTTAGTATAGTCAATGCCTTAAACTTGTGAAAATCCCTTAGCAACAAGACAAGCTTTATGTTTATCAACTTTTCCATCTGGTCCATACTTCATTCTGTAAACCCATTTTCATCTAACAAGTTTTCATCCCTTTGGAAGAGGAACAAGATCCCATGTATCATTTTCCAATAATGAATGATATTCTTCATTCATAGTTGCGTCCCAATTTGGATGGCCTAAAGCTTCTGCAAATGTGTAAGGATCATAATTCGTTGAAGCTTAAGCCAGTAAAGAAGAGGCTCTATCGAACTGAGAACGTGTACGTCGC
>APFE030577090.1:17918-28178 GCA_000404065.3 Pinus taeda | reverse complement strand
ATAGCTCATTAGAAAGATCTATTCGAGCACTATCATTGTTGGAACGGGAAACATCGGTCCATACCATGGACCCATGTTGCCCCCGGATTCCCAAAAAAACGTCGTTTAGGGCCTCAAAACGGCTCCGGAAGTTCAGGACCCGAAAAACTGCTAAAAATAGTAAGTTGTGCTACAATTAAGGAAACTGAAAATGCTGAAAGAGACAATTGTGGGGGTCCAAATGGGATAGGTGGGTGGCCACCAACATCTACCTGGATCAAAAGGCTACATTTACCACTCCCTGGGGTACTTTCATGTCCTTTTGGAATAATATATGCAGGGGATACCTTCCAAAGAGAAATGGACACAGCTTTTGCAAAAGAAATCCATGAATTTCTAGTGGTTCACCAAGATGACATCACAATGTTTTCCAAATCAAATAATGAATATTGAGATCACCTATGGAGAGTTTTTATTAAATGCAGAAAATTTGGCATTTCCTTAAATCCAAAAAAGACAATCTTTGGTCTAGAAGAAGGTAAACTCTTGGGACACATAATATCAAAACATGGAATTAGAATACATCCAACTAGAATAGAGGCAATCCTAAACATCAGTTACCCTAGAAACATCAAAGAATTACAATCATTTTTAGGCAAAATAATTTTTCTTAGAAGATTCATTTCTAACTTAGCAGAATTAATCAGAGAATTAAATAACATGTTAAAGAAAGATTTAGCACTTAAGTGGATAGTAGAGGCTAAAGAGTCTTTTGAGGCAATCAAAGAAGCCCTTACTAAAACATCAGTCCTCTTAAGTCCCGATTTCAAAAAAGATTTTATAATTTTTTCTTTTGCTTCAGAACATACCACTGCAGAAGTCTTGTTGCAAAAGAATGATCAAGGTTATGAGCAGCCTAGTGCATTTTTCAGCAAATCTTTGAGAGATGCTACACTAAAGTATAACATAATGGAAAAATAAGCATTGACTTTAGTGAAAGCTATTAAAGACTTTAGAGTGTAAGTCTTGTACTCACACATCATTGCATATGTTCCAAATTCAGTAGTAAAAAACATCTTAACACAAAATGGGCCTGAAGGAAAGAGAGGCAAAAGGATTGCCACCATTTTGGAATATGACATAGAAATAAAGCCTACAAAACTTATTAAAGGCGAAGGTTTAGCTAAACTCATGGATGAATCGAATTGTCAGGCCTTAGATATAAATTCAGTGCCCTAGATGATCAGGAAGAGATGGCAACTCCACAAATCAATGAAGCTTTCATAGATTCACCTTGGTATGTAGATATCATATTTGTTTTACTAAACCTACAAGTTCCTCCTGGTTTATGTAGAACTAAAAGTAGACTTTTGAAAATGAAATCAATGAAATATTGTATCATAGACAATGCTTTATTTTGGAAAGATAATGGTGGCATTTTGTTGAATTGTTTATTAAAAGATGAAGTTGATAAAGTTATACAAGAATTTCACGTAGGAGATTGTGAAGGACACCTATATTGGAAAACAACTGCTGATAAGATTTTAAGGGTAGGTTTTCACTAGCCCACCCTTTTTGTAGATGTCAAGAAATATGTGATCTCCTGTCACAAGTGCCAAATATTTGAAGGAAAATGAAACTCTTACCATTACCTCTTGAACCCATCTCCACAGAAGTGCCTTTTCAACAATGGGGTTTGGACTTCATTGGGGAAATGCACCCATCCTCCTTAGCCCAGCATAAATGGATTTTGACAGCCACTGATTACTTTACTAAATGGATAGAAGTTGTCCCTTCTAGACAAGCCACAAACTCTATCATCATTTCATTCCTTGAGAAAAAAATCCTTTCTAGATTTGGATGCCCCCAAAAGTTCATTACTGATAGTGCAGTTGCTTTCAAATCCAAGAAAATGGTAGAATTTTGTAACAGATATCACAATACCCTTGGCCATTCCACTGCCTATTACCCTTAAGGTGATGGACTTGCAGAATCCTCAAACAAAATCCTTGTTAATATCATCAAGAAACTGCTAGAAGACAACAAGAAGACCTGGAGAAAAAAGTTGGTTAATGCCTTATGGGTAGAAAAACTAACTACCAAAAAATTCATTGGTACATCTCCTTACTAGCTAGTATATGGAATGGATGTTGTTTTTCCATCCTCTTTAGGAGTACCAGTGATGAAAATGATTCAAAAGTTGCAAGTAGAACCAAATAATATCCAAAGGAGGATACATCAGACAATACACTTGCAGCAAACCAGAGAAGAAGTCTATGTCAAATCGTAAGTGATCCAGGCTAAAATCAAATTTATTTTTGACAGGAAAACCAAAGCTAATGACTTTTACATAGGCGAAAAAGTACTCAAATGGGATTATAGAAGAGAAGAAAAGGGTAAACATGGCAAATTTGATTTCCTATGGCAAGGCCCTTATATCATTTATGGTTACAGAGGTAACAATGCATTTTTCTTGAGACAGTTATATGGAACAGATCTACCAGGAGGACCAGTCAATGGTAGAATGATGAAGCATTACTTGTCCACAGATTAACATTAGTTCATTTGTTTACTTTGCTTATTGTATATAACATTGAAAAGTTTAGATTGGATTGGATGGTAATCTTTTGAGGTTAAAGCCCAAAGAGAAGGCCCTGAGCTTTGAAAGTTGCATTATCATATGTATGAACAAAGGAGATCACAGAGGAGCAGTTACAAGGCAACCACAGTCAAAGTTTCAAAGGCTACTGACCTTAAAGTTCTTGACATTTCACTAAGAAATGCCATCCTCATGTGGAGCCACTATTAGGGTCCTATAATAATAGGATTCATAATTTTGAATTGGCTATGGTTAGTCTTGTAATATTGTACATACTTTTGCTTTCTGCAAAATGTTTTCCCATATTAAAAATAAAAAATGTGAAGAGGGTATGTCCTAAAAGAATAATCAAAGGAAAAAAGAAAGGAAAAGATAAAAAAAAGTAAAAAATATGAACCCCAAAAAGAGATAAGAATAGATCATGAAAGTGTGCAAATTCAAATGCCACTAACTTTTACTTTACTTTGCAAAATAAGATTGTGTGCAGCTTGTCAAAAATGCCACAATCCATGATGGTCAAATAGTTTAATCTTGATTCATTCATGCTTTAAATTTCATGTTGATAGTTAGAGAATAAAGATCTATCCAAACTGTTTAATCTTGTTAGATCAGTAGTTAGGTAGAGAATAATATTGAGCTCATCAATTTAATTTGAGCCATTGGAAGTTATAGGGTTAGAATTAGATAGTCTACTTATAAAAGAAAAAGAGATAAAGGGTCAGCAAGCTCAAATGCACCCAATGAATGAAGAGAAAATGCTAGAGTAAATCAAGGGTAGGTAGAAAAATTTTTGCAAGTGCACAAGGTTGTTAAATCAAAAAGCACATTCATCATGCTTAAATTCTTTGTTTCATGTGTAGGAGGAATTGTGAAAGACAAAGGATATTCGCTAAAGCTTATTTACTAATTTCCCCTCATTTCACTAGACCCCCACATACTTACTTTATTAATTTCCCCTCATTATCCCTCCATTACTTGTAAAACCCTTTCCCCTCATTTTGACCTTTTATCCCTTTGTTTCACACATTTCTCTAGACATTACCCTTCAAAAATCATCCCCCCTTCCCAAAACCTTTTTCCCTAGTGTGAAACACATTCCCATCACAAATAATACATTTCCCCCTTATAATTTCCCCTTTTCCCCTTAAGAACCCCACTAAACCCCTTTTATCCTAAGTTATTTCCTAAATTATACCCCCGCATTATGTAATTAAAGTCCCCCACGTTATAATTCCCCGAAACCCTTTAACTCACCAAATCTTGGTGTATAGTTAAAAACCTCTGTCATATAAACCCATGGTCCCAACCTTTTATTAACCCATTGCTTATATTAAATTTCATCATTACATTTTAATTAATTACAATTCATTGTAATTAAACCCCGGGCCCAGCCAACCACTTTCCAACTCTGTCCATGCAACTTCACCGTGCGATATCCATTCGATCTCCCACATCCAGATCCAACGGCGCATATCAATATCGCGTAGATTCACAATCCGACAGTTAACGGTCCAAAGGCATGCGAGATTCATGGTTTTGGCCGAGCACTGTTTGCCTACATGGTGGCACCAAGTTATATCGCATACTCATGAAAAATACCGCCCTCCATCCAAAAGTGGTGCGATATGGCCTAAAACCACCTATCCACGTGAACTCAAAACTGCCTACTATTCATTTACTAAATCTCGCGCCAAAATCTAACCATTGTTGGTTAAAAGGCCAAAAATGCCCCATTTCACTCTTTTCACTCATTTTTGCTGCAAACCTCAGTTAACCAATTCCAAAAAAATTGAACCTATGTGCAACCATTTTAACTAACTTTTGCTACCTGAAGATGCTACAGACACCAAATTGAAGCAGCAAATAGACAATTGAAGCCTCAGAAACCTCTGTTTCTACCATAGAACCCTGTTTGTGCACCAAATCATCATTCTCCAAGTATTATTGAAAGAACTAGAACGACCCTGTAAATTTGAGCAATGCACGATAAATATTAAAAGGCTAATTAATTAAATTAATTAAAAACCCTTGTTAAACTCAAGAAAAGCCTTACTGTGCATCCAAACCATTTTTCTATAAATTAAAATTACCATCCCCATTGTTCCAAACCTTCTGACCTCACTCCTAAAGCCACATAAAAAGTAATTCAGTTGGATTTACCAAATTATGGCTTCCCAAAGCTCTTTGGATGTAAGACCCTTGAAAACCCCTCACTTGGATATTGACCACCTCCCATTAGCCGATAAAGAATTTCAAATTAAAGAAACTGCTTCCCTTAGCCACCTGCTAAAACTCCACTGCTGGAGTAAAGGTAAGTTCCTAAACCAAAATGATAACATTCACCTATGGTAATCAAGCTTGCCCAAATACTTGTTCTTGTGCGTGCACCTATTCCCAGAAATCATCCACTTCTATCAAACTTGCTATGTCCCTAGTCAAAGTGCCATAATCTCTCCTCACCAACAGGTTTTATTCACCATTACTGCAGAATCAATAAATCAAATGCTTCAGATCCAGCCAGGCCCAAATGAAACCCCACTTTCCATTGAAGCTTTACTTGAACTCTACACAAAGCTAGACCTTCCCAGGAAAGCTCAGATCTTTCAGACTTTCATCATATAGGAGTCTCATACTTCTACAAATAGTCCTCCATATGCTGCCACCATTTTCTCTGAGAGAAGCAAACAAATTATTACCATGCTCTCCTGTATTCTAGGATACACCACTTATGAGCATGTGGATGAGGTTGTTCTTGCATTCCTTTCTATATTTTTCCCAGGCAAGCCTCCTGCTACAGTTTACAACTTTCCTCGGTCCTTAGCAGATAGAATCCATGAACAATTTATCAAATTGCCAAATGAGAGTCTTCAAATAATCATCAATATTGTTTCACATGTTCTTATACTTTTAGTGAGACAAGTTTCCAGTCAGCATCCAAAAGTTAGACACCAAGGGCAATCTAAGCTCTGTCATCTTTTGGACACCATTGATCCAAAGATATTCCATTACTTTTACTTATAAAGAGTTCATTGATTCATTTGTTCATCTAGTTTTAAACATGCTAACCAGTAGCTATCAACCTATGATAAATGATGAGATTAAGAGAGCTTTACAGTTGGCTAAGAAAAGTAGAGTGGGAGACAAGTATCTATACCAGGACCACACAGAAATCAGGATATAAGGATGCCAACTCACTCCCTACAAGCTACCAAAATACCTCCCCATGAGGATATTTGCATTAGAGTATTTTAGGCAGATCATAAACTCTGATGAGGTTAACTTTTTGTCAGAGAAGAAGAAAACTCAGTTTAAGATCAAAAACCAATTAGGCCCTTTTATTTGTAATAATAGGGAAGCTGGACAAGAGGGATAGAAAATCTTATAGCAACTGAACTTCAAAATCAGTTTTATGTGGCAATATGACCCTAATGGAGTCATAAACAAGTTAATACTCAAGTTCAAACTAAGTCCTTTCATGCATGACCCCAGGCCAGGTATTGAAAGATATGTAAAATAGTCAAAGTGGTTGGAGAATACTTAATAGATGTGGATAATACTTTAATAGATGTTGAAAAGCATATTGATACTAGTTCCTTTCTGCAGGTTCCAACCCCACAGGAAGAGATGAGCATTACTCCCATTTTACAGACTCCAGCCAATGAGGACAAAAATGTAAAAGAACCAGGGAAGAAGGTTCTAGCTCTGTATGGACACTACATATGACAGGTTTGAGATCAGTTACAGGAAGAGGCCCAAGCTTAATCTTGTAACTGAGCAAGAAGACACCATTGAGACAGTTGAAATCACTAACACTGACACAATGGTTGGAAACAGTAAAGGTCCAGCAATTTCAGAGGAAACACATTATCCCTCCACCTCAAACACTCAAAATCTTTGAAAAACATCTTAGCATTGAAGTCTCTTCATCCAGAAAACCAGTGGATAAAAAGAAATATATAAAAGAAAAGTACAAGGAAATAAAGTTGAGAAATGAGGCATTAAAGGCTGAAAATTATGCCCAGTACTTCAGATGAACACCTGCTAATCAAAATAGATTGATGTCAGCCTTTGACATTAAGACTGGTAAGATGTAAATGAATTTTATGCAGCCTACAATCCAACAACCCAGATCATCAACAAACTACAAGAAGATATATTTTGAAGTTTTGGCTAGGGATGTTCAGCCTATTGACCAAATTGAATTCCATACGCAGGAAGGTGAGATGATTTACTCCACAATGACTAACAAAGCAATGATTGTGCAGAAACTTCAAATCTCACTTAATAAAATCACAACACAGTTGAAACTAGAAAAGGCATCCTCACAGGCCAAGGACAACATGATCAAGTCACTGAAAGACTTGGTAATTGAGATTGGATATAATGCCAATGATGTCAAGGCTACAGAAAAAACTGATAAAGAAGAAAAATGAGGATATTGCTTCTTTGAAGAAGCAACTGAAGCTGCCTCGTTCAGAACATCCACAGACCAAGGAGGTCCTAGAGAGCCAACCCAGCAGGAGGAAATGATGGATCTCATTCTTTAATTAAAGGCTCAAATGAAAGAAATGGAGAATGAATTGGACAGTTTGATATAGCTAAAACATGCCAACCTTGAGACGGCCATTGCCACTGTTATTCCTACAGTCACTACATTAGTTCCATCAACTTTGGTAGCTTCATTGGCCCCCACAACTCCACTAGCTACAACACTCCTAGCTACAACAACATCTACATCAACAACAGGTTCAAAAACAGTAGCAGCTCAACCAAGTGATGAAGAGAGTAAACTGCTCAAAGCCATGGAGGACATGTCCATTCAGACCACTAAAATAAATAAACTCAAAGAACAGATAACATGTCTAGAGTATGAGAAGAAATTGGCTCAGATTATGCACAAAAATGAAGTACAAAAGTCAAATAGGTTAACTGAGGGAATAAAAAACTTGGAAAAATAATTGACATTAAAGGAGCCACTTGCCCAAGCAAAATAATAGTGATGGGCCAATATCATTGACTCTGTCAATGGTATTTGGCCATCTATACAAGTCATCTTTGAACAAAATGATTTAGTCAAAGAAGTTACTAAAGCAATTCAAAAAGTTAAGGCTAAACTTGGAGATATGACAGAAGAAGCCTCAGGAATAATCCAATTCCTTAACTCTAAAAATAAATATGAATTGTAGGAGCTTGACATAGCTGACAGGATTGGCACTATACTAGAGGTAAAGAAAGTGCTCACTAAGAGGAACTTAATGATGCATCTTGAGGACAAATGCCAAATCATGGAGTTGGCTATAGGCAGGTTCATGGTTAAATTTGATGCTTTGAGGCAGAAAGGTTAGCGAAATCCCTTGGTAATAAATGACAGATTAATGCTACATGAAGACTATAACAGGAAAATTAGAGAAGTGGTAAGAGATCAAGCCAATAATTCTTTATGAAAGGAATGCCTACAAGAAAGGTTCTATACCAGACTTTTGAGAACATATTTTACCTCCAGCATGAGGTAAAACACCTTTTTGTGAACAAGCCCACCTTTGCAAAATACACAGAATCAGATGAAGTCTACAGAAGGATGGTAAATATTAAATCACAAGATACAACGACTTGGGAAAAAATGAATGATCTATTTTAAAGATGTAAGGCCAATAGTAGACACAGAGTAGTGAAAGAAATGCAATAGGTCAGCCCAGTCAAAGAGTATCAGATAAAATAGTATTAGTCAAAGGGCAGAGTAAAAAAACAGTTAGCATGGGAGGCCAACAACAAAGAAGTAAAAACAACAAAAGATCAAAGCATAAGACAGAATAGCCAAATAAACAGGGACAACTTACAAAAGTTACATATCTGTCTCTATATTCTTGCATGAAGATGTTTGTTTTCCTAGAATAATTCCCAAAATAGTTTGGGATATTTTGTAAATAAGTTTTTGTATAAATACTTCATAATTCGAAGTATAGAGTGTGGATTGCTAGAAATTTCTATAGTTGTATTGATCTAAAACCTAAGGGTTCATTGTACCATTTTTTCAAGTCATTAGACTGAACTAAGTAAGAAAGACATTGCATTACAGGATTCTTGTGTTGGGCCACTTCAGTGAAGTATTTTTTGTTTGTCAAATTGTTATCTTCTTAAGTGTTTCACATACTTGCATGTTATCTAAATTTGAATTAAATAACTGGAAATTCATTACATAATTTGTTTAAGTACACTCTCTCTTGAACAGTTAATCATTTTAATGTTTTCTTATGATATCCAGAGTAGGGAATCCTTCATTGCTCCCTAGTTTCAATTGACCTCTACCATTTCCCTCATAATTTGGTTTGAGGAACCCTTAACTGCTCCTTGGATCCAATTGAAAACCATTTCACCATCTAGCCTAAAATATTTGAATTCACTCAGCTACCTTGCCCCGTAGACACTATTTTTAGAACTTGATTTAGTCCTGTTTTCTTGACACTTGACCCCATAGCCCAATGGTAAAATACATCCCTCTATCCATCTAAGTTAGTGCTTTCGCCACCAAATCAAAATCAAAACCCAATCAGAGCTTAAACAACTAGCCTAAAATCAATTAACTAAACAAAGTTAAATCATAAAGAGAGATCCCTCTCTGAGCATTAGGAAAGCTAGACCCTGATCTCAAAAGTAGGTTTGTGGTTACCTCTATTATTTCTTTCATAAAAACTCTAGGGAAATTTTAGAGTGATAACATGACCCTTGCTTGGTTTAGGACCATCCTTTTTAGGATATTGCTTCTTAGGATTCTTTGAATTTGGTTGTTTTTGGGTGGCTAAGGCTTTCTTAGAAGAGTTTCCAAGATTAAGAAGACCAAGATATAAGAGCTTTTCTCGTTCTCTTATTAAAGAATCACAAAAGGCATCAAAAGAGGGGGATTTGTAATCTTGTCCTTCAGAAATAAAGGCTTCTCTAGTAGAATGGAAGGTGGAAACAAACATAGAGTAGGTTGGTCCCAACTTAGTAAGAATGGAATATAAGGCTACCGTATTCTTTCTTAACCTTAACACCTTCCAAGAGAAGTCTAAGGGTCTGAAATTGGACAAAAAATCTTCAATGGAAGAAAAATTATTGGGGTCCAGTGTAAGCAACTCATTTTTGAGTTGATGGGCTCTAATTTTATTTTTAATTCCAAAAAGTTTAGTGCATTGTTTCATTGCTTCGTTAAGAGTATCGAATTCTGCGATATGGAATCTAAGGTCTAGAGAAATAGACATCTCTATTGACCCACGTGTTTGATCTTGCCTATTTTCCCATTTGGTTGCCTTATCTTCATCTTGAGGTTTGGTTTCTTAGCCTGAGGCTATTCTGTAAAAACTTTTACTGCTAAGTAAATCCACAATATAGGACCACCATTGGAAGTAGTTGGTGTTGTCAAGAATGGACTTTCTATTTTAACAAAAACTGAAGTTGTAGATGCTGAAACTAATTGTTCCAATGGAAATATCTCGGAAAATTAGGCTGATTAAAAAAAAAAAATTGCTCTGAAAACAGCTTCCAGATGAAGAAGTTATGGCTTTTTGAAAAAAAGTTGTTGAAGATGTCGACGAAGTGCGTAAATGTGCGGAAATGAATGATAATGTTATATTTAAAAAATCCCCCCTTCCCCCCCCTTTCCAAACTTAATCTAATTAGCTCACTTTAAAAAAATAAAAATAAAT
>APFE030577088.1:48410-120301 GCA_000404065.3 Pinus taeda | reverse complement strand
GTGATGCTTCAAGAAATGGAATTGGTGCTGTTTTAATGCAAGATGAAAGACCCATTGCTTTTGAAAGTCGTCCAGTCAAGGGAAAAGTTTTACACAAAGCTATTTATGAGAAGGAAATGTTGGCAATACTCCATGCACTTAAGAAATGGCGACCCTACCTAATGGGAAGACACTTCAAGGTAAAAACAGATCATGATGCCTTAAATACTTTTTAGAACAAAGATTATCCTCTGAAGAACAACAAACGTGCTGGTCACAAAGATGTTGGGTATGACTTTTTGAAAGTCTCTACAAAGAAAGGGAACGCAAAATTGTCGTGGCATATGCATCCAAGAAGGATGAGGGTGTGATGCATGTTGTGCGCCATTTATTATCCAACCCAGATTGGATAAATGAGCAGGGGAGGAATGGAGAATGATGAAGAAAGAAGTGGGGCACTTATTCGAAAATTACAACAAGGATTTCCAGTACGTCTTGATACAGTTTAGCTTGGAAAATCGATTCGTTTATGGTACAAAGATCGCTTATTCTCCTGTAAGAATTACCCAGCTACAAACAAAAGAGTTCTTATCTAACTTGCACACTTCTCCCTTAGGAGGGCACTCAGGATTTTTAAAAACTTACCACAGGGTTAAAAAGGAATTTTTTTGGGATGGCCTTAAATTAGATATTCAAAAGTTTGTGGCGTAATGTTTGGTTTTCCAACAAAATAAAGTTGAAACAATTAAGACACCGGGTCTATTACAACCTTTATCCATTCCAAGCCAATGTTGGAGGAGGTTTCAATGGATTTTATCACAGGTTTACCCAAGTCTGAGGGAAAGAGTGTCATCATGGTGGTAGTTGACAGGATTACCAAGTATGCACACTTTTGTGCATTATCACATCCATTTAAAGCCAGTACAGTTTCTAGTGCATTTATGGAAACAATTCAAAAGCTACATGGAAACCCAAAGATTATTGTAAGTGCAGAGATCCCATTTTCACTGGAAATTTTTGGACAGAATTATTTTCTTGTCTTGGTACTCAGTTAGCTCATAGCTCATCTTATCATCCTCAATCTGATGGGCAAACTGAGATAGTAAACAAATGTTTGGAAGGATATCTTCGCTGCTTTGTATCGGATAAACAAACACAATGGGTCAAATGGTTGCCTCTAGCTGAATGGTGGTATAACACTTCCATACAACAACAAAAATGACCCAATTTATGGCACTTTATGGGTATCAACCACCATCCATCACATCATATTTAAGAGAAAATTCTAAGGTTCAAGCAATGGAACATCACATCGAACATCAACAACAAGTCCTCCAACTCTTAAAGGATAACCTCGTGTTGGCACAGAATAGAATGAAACAACAGGCAGATCAACATCGTAGCGAAAGAGGTTTTATTGTAGGTGATTGGGTATTTCTACGGCTACAACCATATAAGAAATGTCCCTCAAGCAAGCTAAGAAGGATAATAAATTATCACCAAAGTATTATGCTCCGTACAAGGTGTTGCAAAAGATTGGTACTATGGCATACAAATTGGAGCTTCTTGCAGCTTCTCGATTGCACCCAGTTTTCCATGTTTCATGTTTAAAGAAGGTTATAGGCGACAAGCTCCCAGTTCAAACAATATTGCCAGAACTTGACGAGGAAGGAAAAATTATATTGGAACCGGAAGCAGTCACAGAAACAAGATCTCAACAGCTACGAAATCGATCAATTTCGGAGTATCTTATCAAGTGCAAGAACTTATCTGCGGAAGATTCCACATGGGAGGATGAGAATTTTATACAGAAGTATCCAGAACTACTCAAGCATTGAGGACAACACTTTTTTTGAAGGAGAGGGGCATGTTGGGTCCATATAATACTAGTGATTACCCCATTCCTATGGTAGTTGTACCCCTTATTAATATTGTTGTGCCCCTATTTCCCCCATATTGTTATTATTATGCCCCATAGAATCCCTCTATTGTTATTTTTGTCGCTTTGTATTATTATTGTTAGGTCGGCTGGGTGTTATTGTGACTCCTTAGACTCATATATATAGAAATGAGGTTTTTTCATTTGTAGAATAAAAGAATTGTTCATTTATGTAATGTAAAGGAGGTTGCCCCCTCGAAGAGGTTGAATTCTAAGGCGTTGATCTATCTTTTCTTGAGATGGTTTCATAACATATCATGCTTTGTGCTTTTTCTGATTATGGAATAAAATAATATATAAAAAAATAATAAAAGTGTTGTTAAGGAGTAAGTAAAATTAGTTTAAAAAATGGTGTTATTATTTGTGATTAAGGAGTAAGGAAATTAATTATTGAAGTTGTGAAAAAATTGTATGGTTGGTAGTTGAACATTCATAAGCTTATTGACAATGGCTAATGTATTGGCATAATCTTATTTATCTGACTCTAACAAACTAGATGGTGAAACTATGTAAATTGGAAGTTTAAGTTGTAGACTTTGATGGAAGGCTACAGTATATGGATGATTGTGTCTAGAGCTGAAGTCAAGCTAGTGCCCCCTCAAGCCACATATGTTGCAATTCAAGAATGAGAGTGATGAGAAAACAAAGCGAAGGTTCCTTTGCACGTGTCCATTAAGGACAATATTATTCAACACATTAGACAAGGCAAGACATCAAAGGAGACACGGGACACTCTAAAAAATTTGTATGAGATGAAGACTACAAATTGAATATTGCATTTAAAGAGTAATCTTCTTTTAATTAAGATTGAAGAAAATGAAAGTGTCACTAATTTTATTTCTAGAATTAAGGATCTAAAGGATAAATTAGGTGACATTGGTGAAACAATATCTAGTACAGACTTGGTTATTGTGACATTAAGTGGAATGCTTGATGAATATCAAATGTTTATCACTGGTCTTTCAGCTAGAGAGAAGGCTTCTACTTTTGATGAGTTTGCAGGTATACTTATGTTGTAAGAAGAGCGGAGAAGAAACCTTAGCAGAAATCTCCCAATTTAGATTTAACATTGATGGCTAAGGGGAAACAGTCCTTCAAAGGAAAACATTGGGAGAAAAATAAAACAAAAAATCCACAAGTAAAATCCTTTCAAGGTACATCTTTACGAAGGACAAATGTCAAATCAAGTAGAGATGATGGGTGTTATTAATATGGAAAACCTGGTCATTTTGCTAAGAATTGCATAAAACGAAGGTATGATCAATTTAAACAAAGAAAACATTTAGGAAATTATGTTTATAGAGATGAAGCAATTATTCATGACTTTAGCAATCTTAAATTGTTTGTGTCCAATGCTTCTTTAACAGTAGAAACTCATGATGATAATGCTTGGTTTATAGATTCTGGTGCAGCAATCCACATGTCATGCAAAAGATATTGGTTTGATACTTATCATGAAGTTAATAATTGTGAACACATATATTTAGGAGTTAATAGATCACATGAAATTAAATGATATGGTGATATAAGTATGATGCCTAATGGAAAAGAAAATAAAAATAAAAATGTGGTGTATGTTTCAAGTTTAAAGAAGAACTTAGTTTTGGTCTCTACTATTATAGATAAACATTTAAAGTTGAATTTGTGAAATCACGTTGCTTGGTAAAGGATGTGTAGGACAGCTACAAGTTTGTTTCAAAAGGAGTGAGAGTTGGAGGATTATACAAGTTGGATGTAATGAAGAAAGGGAATCAAGCTTTGGCATCAACAATCATGTCAAATATAGAGTTTTTGCATCAAAGTTATGGACACTTAAATCATAATGACTTAATTTTATTACAAAAGAAATTGATTGTAGAAGGCCTTCCAAATATTAAGGGTAACCACTTTGAATGTGAAGGTTGGGAACTAGGAAAACAACATAGGGAAGAATTTATTGTGCATAAAAATAGAAGAAAACATGAAATACTTGAACTAGTGCAAACTGATGTATGTGGTGCAATGAAAACTAAGTCACTTGGTGGAGCATATAACTTTCTTATATTTATTGATGATGACACTAGATACACCTGAGTGTACTTTCTAAGAAACGAAAGTGATGTGTTTGAATACTTTAAAGAATTCAAGAGTACGGTTGAAAAAATAAAAGCAAAGAACATTAGAATTCTTTGATCAGATAAAAGTGGTGAGAACACTTCAAGAGATTTTGTCAAATACTGCAAGCAAAATGGAATTTTGAAACAATTTACAGTACCACATACACCTCAGCAAAAAGGAGTAGCCGAGAGAAATAATAAAACATCATTTGAATGTGCTCGAAGTATGTTAAAAAGTAAAGGACTTTATAATATTTTTTGGGTTGAAGCCATTAATATAGTTGTATACCTAAAAAATAGAAGCCCTACAAATTCTAGAGAAAAAAACACCATTTGAATCATTTTATGGTTTTAAATCTCAAGCTAGTCATTGAAGGATATTTGGATGCAAGGCCTTTGCTCATATTTCTAAACAAGATATGAGAAAATTAGATGCTAAAGCTATCAAATGCATTTTTATTTGATAATGTACTGATCAAAAAGCATATAACATGTATGATCCAAGTACTCACAAGGTATTTTCAAGTAGAGATGTTATATTTCATGAGCATGCAGGTAAACAAATAAAAGAAGATGAACATAATGTATGGCATCCTCCTTAGGACAACTTTAGAGAAGAAGAAGTTGAGTCATCTCAAGCTCAAGAAAGCATGGACATTCCATAAGGCATTTCAAGAATTCAAAGTCCACAAAGAAGTGATGAAGGGACTCCATAGAGAAGAAGAAGGGGAGAAGGTACTCCATGGTGTAATGAACCTCTAGGAAGGTCTACACATCAATCTTAAACACCTATCAAGTATAAAGATTATGCTTTAATGTCTCAATTAATGATTGTTTTTTAGCCTTTAAATTATGAACGAGATAAAAATCATAAAGAATGGATGGAAGCTACAAAAGAAGAATATGACTCTATAATGAAAAATGAAACTTTGGAATTAACTGAATTAACTGAAAGTAAAGTTCCTATAGGATCAAAATCGTTGTACAAGACAATTTAATGCAGATGGTAGCATAAGCAAGTATAAGGCAATATTGGTTGCAAAAGGTTATTCACAAAATGAAGGTATTGATTATGAAGATACCTTTGTTCCAATTGCAAAAATGAATACAATCATAATAATGATAACATTGGCCACTAAATATGACTGGAAGCTACATCAATTAGATGTGAAGTCAACTTTTCTAAATGGTGACTTAAAAGAGGATATTTATCTTGTTTAACTAGAAGGATTTGTAAAAAATGGACAAGAACATCTTGTATGCAAGTTAAAAAAGACCTTATATGGACTAAAACAGGCATGTAGATCTTGGCATGATAAAATAGATAAATTCTTCTTTTACTAATGATTTAACAAAAGAAAAAATGATCCTAATTTGTATGTCAAGATAGATAGAAATGGAGATACAATATTAATATCTATATATGTTGACGATCTAATAATAACGGGGAGTGTTGATAAATTGATTAGGAATATAAAAAGAAGTTATCACAGGAATTTGAGATGAAGGATCTTGCACATATGCACTATTATCCAAGTCTTGAAGTATGGAGAGATGATGGAAGGACTTTAATCACGCAAAGAAAATATAGAAATGAGGTACTAAAGAGATTTCATATGAAAGGATGTAAAGAAGTAAGTACTCCATTAGATCAAATATCAAATTCATAAGTGATGATGGAACAAAAGAGGTGAATGGAACATTGTATCGACAATTAGTGGGACCTCTGAATTATTTGACTAACACTAGACCATACATTGCTTATGCAGTAAGCATACTTAGTCAATTCATGGCTAAGCCTCATGAAAGCCACTGGATCGCTAGGAAAAGGGTCCTTCGATATTTGGAACTATCAATTTTGGTATTGAATATACTAATGATTGTAATGTTGAATTAACATGTCATTTTGATTCTCACGGGGCTGGAAATCTAGATGACAGGAAATTCACCACTGAATACATGTTCAATATAGGATCAGGAACTATATCATGGAGCAATAAGAAACAACCAACAATTTCCTTATCATCAACTAAAGCAGAGTATAAAGCATTATGTAGTGCCACCTGCAAATCTATATGGCTCGGAAGGATACTTGAAGATGTAAGGTCAACAAGAACCTACAGTGATCAAATGTGATCATCAAAGCACCGTCAAATTGGCGAACAATCATGTATGTCATGCAAGGTCAAAGCATATAGACACACAAAATCATTTTGTAAGAGAAAACGTCCAATCAAAGGAAATTGACTTAATATATTGTAATACAAATGAGAATGTAGCTGACATATTTACTAAGCCTCTTGAGAAGGCCATATTTAAGTTTTGTAGGAGTAAATTATGTGTTGTAGAAAATCTAGACTATGTTGTAAGTCTAACTGAGACTTAGACCAATAGGCATGTGAATTAGGAGTATGTTTGTGTCTTATGTATTGTTTTATTTTGTGTGTTTGTCATATGGTTGGAATTAAGGGGGAGTGTTGGATAAACAGTAATTCCAACACCTAACTCATTAAATGCTCATTTGTCTCGGAGCTTCTCAAGACTTCAATTAGCTTCTTGAAAAGGTCATTGCCACCGCCACGGCCAACGACAATCTAGACAATGAAAAAGCTTCTTCACTATGTATAAAACCCTCACTATGATAATCAAATGGTCGAGTTGTGTTTAATATTTGTGTTCTTCTCTACTCTGCTCTAACCCTACCACACCAATCAAATCAAATTTAACCAAAAAATCAGCCAAGTGGAATGAATTTTTTAAGAAATACGGATAATTTGGTCACTATGTTTTGTCTTCCAAATGTCGTACTCACATAAAAAACAATCAAATATGTCTATACAAGAGACCTTGCAAAAAAATTAGGATTTCTAGTTTTTCTCCAACAAACTTGGTCAAAACAAACGAGCGTTGAATTCTCTTCCATCGTGGCCTTCATCTGTCAATACATGCTTGGCAAAAAAATTAAAAATTTTACTTTTTTCTCCTTCAGCTTTGTCAAAACAAATGATCAATCAAATTCTAATTCCCTCTTGTCTTCCATGTGTCTGAGGGCATAGACATTCAAACAAACACAATAATTAATATGAAAAATAGAGCTTTGTGTGTACGATGTTACAATCTTAGATGTTTTTTATATTTTTAAACCCACTTGTCAATCTTTGTTTATACAGAACAGATAGATAAGGCTCCTGTGGTTCATGTCATCACATTCGCATGCGTAACTCGTGGTCTTCTAGCAAGAAGAAAAAATAATCTTTACGATAGCAAGAATTACTTTAACTGTAAGTTTTCTATGTTAGCATAATAATGATTCTTTAATGAGGAATAGATACTTAAAAGAATCGAAAGATAAAACTTTAATGCCCAAGTAAACATACCTCTAGACATTGATGCTTCTCACACTCATATGCGTTCAAATCACGGACACCCTAAAAAATTCTCATCAAATTACTAGTGCGTAATCACACAGTGGATTGATTTAGTTTTCCAGTGACTGATCCACTATGTAAGTCATGGACAGAAAAACACTCCGTCGCTTGAAGCATTCAAAGCTTGATTTCCCATATATAAAAAACTTATACATTATTTGGTCTCCATGTACATGGTTTCAGTGCAGCGATTAGATAATCTAGCAGCTACTCACAACAGAGAGATGATTCTTGCAACATTAAACAACATCAACAACTTACATTTCATGGGTTTCTTACTGTAGCTCGTGTAATCCTTTTGAACTTGCCGTAAACATGAAATCAAATGCATATTCAATAGAGACTTCAGGAAACATCATATGTCCATTCATATGAAGAAGACCGACATGCCAAAAAGTCTAAGAATGTTTGAAAGAGGGAAAACTTCAGGCCTGCCCAAATGAAACTATAGCACCATGAACAATGAATAGAGAAAACCCTCATAAATTCTGTTGAACAACTCTCAGTAGAAAGGAAATAGGACTGACTTCCAAATATGTAAACAATCAAAGGCTAAAATCTCTCATCCATGTGGCACTTCCAAGCTCTGCTCACTCTAGCTTGATGTTGTAAGACTGAAGGGGATTGAGTTAGTGAGCTTGAGGACCAAACAGAAGTATATATAGCCAAGCTTCCATCAAGCTTCTGTTGGCTATGTGTCAAGTATTCCACATATCATGGTAAAGAACTGCAGAGGGAGTAATGGACCACTCCAGAAGCTCCCAACAAGAAATTCATTAACTGCAGTTGATTTCCGTAATTTTAGGAAATGTCTCCAGTTGGTTTCCCAAGTTGAAGGAAATAACTGCCAGTTTGTTTTCTGTAATTGACGACGGCCATTGGGAGCCGTAAAGGGAGCTTAACATTCTCCCACTTGGTCCATACTTCCAATCTTAATGACTCATCTTAAAACCCATTGATAATCTGTATTAAGTAATAGATACATGAATCATGGCGATAAGTCCTCTAATGACAAGTATTATCTTCCATGTATTACTATGTATTTATTTCTATTAAAATTTATGTGGCAACAATTTCTTAATGAATAAACCCGATGTTTATTCTTGGTCCTACATAGATGAATTCTCTCAAATCAAATTAAGGTGCACATAAATATGAGAAAAACATCACAATAATTAAGAATTTCATTAAAATAACATTGTCCATACAATGAGAAACTACATAATGGAACCAAGTCCCATATTCATTACATGATCCTTGAATTTAAACGGTGGCATGCCCTTAGTCAAAAGATAAGCAATCATCAACTTAATGCTGACGTGCTCAATGACCACTTTCTTTTCTTTAACACGTCCCCTTATAGCTAAATACTTAATGTCGATGTGTTTATTTCGACTACCACTTTTATTGTTTTTAGCCATAAAAACAGCAGTTGAATTGTCGCAATACATTCTCAATGGCTTAGAGATACAATCCATAATTCTAAGCCCATAAATGAAACTCTTCAGCCATACACCATGTAAAGTAGCCTCAAAACAAGAGATGAACTCAGCTTCCATAGTGGAAGTGGCAATCAAGGTCTGCTTGGCACTCCTCCATGATACAGCTCCATTAGCCATCATAAAAATGTATCCTGATGTTGATTTACGTGAATCAACACATCCAGCAAAGTCAGAATCTGAGTAGTCAATTACTTCCAAATTGTCTGTCCGTCTATACATAAGCATGTAGTTTTTGGTTCCTTGAAGGTACCACATTACTTTCTTTGTAGCTCTCCAGTGGTCTAAACCTGGATCACTCTGATATCGTCCCAACATTCCCACAATAAATGCAATAACAGTTCTTGTGCAGACCTGAGCATACATTAGGCTTCTGACAGCAGAAGTATATGGAATGTTCTTCATTGGTTCCCTTTCAAAGTTGTTCTTCGGGAATTGGTTCAAATTGAACCTATCACCCTTCACAATGGGAGCTACACTTGGTGAACAATCCTTCATCTGAAATCTCTCTAAAATTTTATTAATATAGGTTTCCTGAGACAGGCCCAAGATGCCTCAGAATCTATCTCTATGTATCTTAATGCCAATGACATAATATGTGTCACCCATATCCTTCATCTCAAAATTTTTAGAGAGGAATTGTTTCACCTCATGCAACAAACCCTTATCATTGGTTGCTAGCAAAATGTCATCCACATATAAACAAGAAAACAAATTTTACTCCCACTGACCTTGAGGTATATTCATTGATCCATAATGTTTTCTACAAAACCGAATGAAGAAATTACATTATGGAATTTCAAATACCATTGGCGGGATGCTTGTTTTAATCCATATAAGGATTTCTTGAGCTTGCAAACCAATTTCTCACGATTACTAAAGGGTAATCCTTCAGGTCATTTCATGTAAACCTCCTCCTCTAGATCTCCATTGAGAAATGTCGTTTTCACATCCATTTGTTGCAACTCCAAGTCAAAATGGGCTACTAATGCCATAATAAAGCACAAGGAATCTTTCTTAGATACATGAGAGAAAGTTTTTGTGTAGTTAATTCCTTCTTTTTGAGTGAATCCCTTAGCAACAAGTATTGCCTTGTATCTCTCAATGTTGCCCAATGAGTCTTTCTTTGTCTTAAAGACCCATTTACATCCAATGGATTTTGCACCATTAAGCAACTCAACAAGATCCCAAACTTTGTTACTCTTTATAGAATTCATCTCTTCCTTCATGGCATCGTACCATAATTCTGATTCTTTGCAACTCACGGCTTGTGAAAATTACTCGGGATCATTTTCAGCGCCAATGTTGTAGTCAGATTCTTGCAGATACACAACATAATCATCAGGAATTGTTGATCCCTTTGGTCTAGTAGATCTTCTTAATGTTGTACCACCATCTTCCTAAGAAGTATGTGGTTCAACTCGTCGTTCAAAAGTTCTTGGAAACTCTTGAACTACCTGATCTACTAGAATGTCGTCAGCAGCTTGTGGAACTTCAACAATTGGTTGTTCAACACCAGTTTGTACTTGAGGGGTGCTATGAACAATAACCAATCTATCACTTGAGGTGGAACGTTGAGATTTTGAAGATCCTTCTCAGAAACTATGTTCCTGGTTTGATCGCTCCCACTGATCAAGTCATTTTCAAGAAACTTTGCATTTCTTGATTCCACATTCCTAGTGCTGTGAGATGGACAATAAAATTTGTAACCTTTAGACCTTTCAGCATATCCAATGAAATACCCACTAACGGTCCTTGTGTCCAACTTATTCTCTTGTGGATTATATATTCTCACTTCAGACGACCATCCCCAAATGTGCATATGTCGCAAACTAGGTTTCCAACCTTTCCATAATTCAAATGGTGTTTTAGGAACAGCCTTGGTTGGAACTCGGTTTAATATATACATTGTTGTCTTAAGTGCTTCAATCCACAAGGATTTACGAATATTGGAGCTGCTAAGCATACTCTGCACCACGTCCAATAATGTTCGGTTTCTTCTTTCTCCTACACCATTCTGGTCGAGTGAACCAAGCATGGTGTATTGGGCAACAATCCCATGCTCTTGAAGAAATTTTGCAAATGGACTAGGTCCTTGTCCATCTTTTGTGTATCTACCATAATATTCTCCACCTCTATCTGATCTCACGATCTTAATTTGCTTGCCGCATTGTTTCTCTACTTTAGCCTTAAAGATCTTAAAGGCATCTAATGCTTCGTTCTTTTTATGAAGCATGTAGAGATACATATATGGTGAGTAATCATCTATAAAAGAGTTGAAGTATCTCTGAGCATGTGTGTCCATGTCTAGACTACATATATCAGTATGTATGATCTATAATATGTCCAAACTCCTATTGGCACCTTTCTTTGACTTGTTGGCCTGCTTTCCCTTTATGCAGTCTACACAAGTCTCAAAATTAGTAAAATCGAGAGTATTAAGAACCCCTTCATTTACCAATCTTTTAATTCTTTCTATGGAGATATGACCTAGTCTTCGGTGCCATAATTTAGAGGAATCTTCATTAATAACACATCTTTTAGTGCCGGTGTGAACATGCATTGAATCATAAGTGACATTGTTTTGTAAATTAATGCAGTAAAGACCATTAGACAAAATAACATTCCCATCACAATTAGATTTATAAAATAATCTGAAGGATGTTTCTGAAAAGTTAAAGGAATATCCAAAAAGGTACAATCCTTGAAACTGAAATCAAGCTTCTAGAAAAACCTGGAACATAAAAGGTCTTTTCTAATTCTAAAACAAAGCCACTATTTAAAGTTAAATAGCATGTTCCTATAGCTTCCACATGCGAGCCCATCTTGTTTCTCGATAAGATGCTTTGCTCACTTTCCACTGGCTTCCTTAGGTTTTGCAAACCCTGCAAGAAATTTGAAATGTGAATTGTTGATCCAGAATCAATCCACCAAGTGTTAATATTGACATTATCCATATTAGATTCATAACAAACAAAGGAGATTGGATTACCTTTGTCCGCAAGACATTTCTAAAATTTGGCACATTCCTTCTTCATGTGTCCCTTCTTTTTACACAAGAAACACTTGGAATCCTTCTTGATATCGGCTTGGGGAGGTACTTTACCTTTCCCTTTCCAATTGGCTTGAGATTTGCCTTTTCCATGCATTGTCATCATTGCACTTTCTCCCAGTTCCATCACCAGTGTCTCTTTCTCTTGAACACACATGGTCATGAGTTCATTAATTGACCATTTTTCCTTGTGTGTTGTAAGATATTTTGAAGGATCCGTATTGGTGCGGAAGGGTGTTCAGGATGTAGTGCACCAGGAAGGACTCCGATAGTTCAACCTCGAGTTTCTTCAATTGAGCCACAGTGTCCTTCATTTGCATGATGTGTTCGCGTACACCTTTCATACTAGTGAGCCTTAGGGATGAAAACTTCATGATTAGGGTGCTTGCTAGTGCCTTGTCTGAAGTGACGAATTGATCATCAATGGCTTTCAGCAAGTCTCAGACCTTTTCATGCTGATCAACGGAATCACGAATACCAGCGGAAATTTTAGTCTTAATGAACATCATGCTAGGCGATTAGATCTCTCCCATTGTTCATAAAGCGTGATGTCCGCAGCAGTGCTGATATTAGTGAGTGTTGGTGGTTCATCTTTCCTAATAGCATAGTCCATGTCCATCCACCCCAAATGAAGGAGAACCCTCTCCTTCCAGACCTTATAGTTATCTCCTTTAAGTTCAGGGATATCACAATGAATTTTAGAGAAATTTGCAGGTGGTACAATAGCAGAAAATTAATGATCACATGCTTATGTTAAAATTGAGGCCTAAATAAAATTTCATGCTTTACCAATGTAAACCATGCTTAAAATTGAATCTAATAACATAAAAATTAACTGTGGGCTAAATTTTCAATTCAGGCATATTCAATATTCTTTATAATATAATTTATCAAATTATTCACTTAATTCATAATTCTAAGGGTATATTATGATTATAATTTGATATAAATTCTATCTTAGTTTTGAAATTTATGATAAAACTATTAATTCATAACTCATGTGGGTAAGTTATGAATATTTTATCGTAATTAATTATACAAATGTAACAAAAATTCCCGTGAGATAAAATTTATTATATTTAGTATAATTAATTACAATTAATGTCTAAATATTATTTATGTGATCCTAATCAATCATAATATATAATATTATTTAATTAGAGATGATGTGGTTATTCTCTAATCAATTAAAAATTATATAGATCACTCAGACATTATTTATTATAAATTGCATAAACAAAACTATACACAGTACTTCACATTGCATGCTACGTGAAATGGCGTATACACAATTTAATATGAAGCAATTAAAAATATTGAATGCGGAAACACTCACCGCACTGATGAAGCACTTAAAATTCACTTATAAGATTATAAACAAATCTTAACCAGAGTCAAAAACAATGTTTCGTGAAAGGAATAAGTCAAAATGACATCTTAAATAAACTCCATATGCCTGTGTCTTGTAAAAACAAAAAAAACTTCCGCTGGAAGTAAAGTGTAAAGGTAAGCATGAACATAACCAGAACTGTAAGTGACAGAGTACGAGTAAAAACCGCCATAAAATAAAATAAATATGAGCACAGTTATAAATTTGCACAACAATTACACCAAGGCAGAGATAAAATTTGCTCTGATACCAAATGTTAGCATAATAACGATTCTTTAATGTAGAATAAATACTTAAAAGAATCGAAAGATAAAACTTTAATGCCCAAGTAAACATACCTCCGGCCATTGATGCTTCTCACACTTAGATGTGTTCAAATCACGAACACCCTAAAAAATTCTCAAAAAAATTACCAGTACGCAATTGCATGGTGGATTGATTCAGTTTTCTAGCACCTAATCCACTATGCAAGTCACGGACAGACAAACACTCCGTTGGTTGAATCGTTCAAAGCTTGATTTCCCATATATAAAAAACTTATACACGATTTGGTCTCCATGTACATGGTTTAAGTGCAGCGATTAGATAATCGAGGAATTACTCACAACAGAGAGATGATTCTTGCAACATTAAACAACGTCAACAACTTATAGTTCACGGGTTTCTTACTGCAGCTCGTGTAAGCGTTTTGAACTTGCCGTAAACATGAAATCAAATGCATATTCAATAGAGACTTTGGGGAAACATCGTATGTCCATTCATACGAAGAAGACCGACATGCCAAAAAGTCTGAGAATGTTAGAAAGAGGGAAAACTTCAAGCCTGCCCAAATGAAACTGTAGCACCATGAACAACGAATAGAGAAAACCCTCGTAAAGTTCGTTGAACAACTCTCAACAGAAAGGAAATAGCACTGACTTCCAAATATGTAACAATCAAAGGCCAAAATCTCTCATCTGTGGGGTACTTCCAAGCTCTGCTCACTCTAGCTTGATGGTGTAAGACTGAAGGGGATTGAGTTAGTGAGCTTGGGGACCAAACAGAAGTATATATAGCCAAGCTTCCATCAAGCTTCTGTTGGCTATGTGTCAAGTATTCCACAGATCATAGTAGAGAATTGTAAAGAGATTAATAAACCATTTTAAAAACTCGGAACAAAAAATTAATTAACTACAATTTATTTCCGTAATTTTAAAAATCACTGCAGTTGGTTTCTCACATTGAAAAAAATAAGTAGCAATTTGCTTTCCGTAATTGACGGCGGCCTTTGGGAGCCGCAAAGGGAGCTTAACACGCTATCGCTACATATGAAACAAGTGGAGTTGATGGAAATGTTTTTCTTAAATGTATTGGAGGAAACCCATTTCAATCCGACACGGATTTATGTGAAGTCAACGGATTTATGTAAAGTCAAGGGACACCACATCATTCCGAATTTCCGATTAAAGGTTTGTTTGTGGAGAAGAGTTGGCCTCGTCGTTTACTTTACCGAAGGAATTCGATTATTTTGAGTAGTGACAACTCATTTTCGAGGAGTTCCACGTTTATCAATTAAATTGTATTTTTAAATATAAAAAAACTATATTAAATATAAAAAATTAATCTAAGCCATAGGTTTTTTTTAACCCAGAGTATATACCTTTTGATCATCAAAAGCTTTATTAAAAACCTGTAAGTGAATTGTAATTTTAAATATGAAAGTATTTTATTAAAAAAGAAGAAGAAGAGAGGTTAATCTCAACTTTAATTCGTTTAACTTAGGCACAAAATATACCCCCACCTTAATTTGTTTCTTTTACATAAAAAAAATCAAAGCGTAAGCGGGCCTATAGCACCGGATATACCTATTGGGAGTTATAATACTCGAATTAGCTATGTGGGACGATTTAGTGTTTACTTGACCAAGGTGGTTGTTTCTCGGTTGTTTGCTGGTTGGGTATAAATAATAA
Organism: Pinus taeda; assembly: GCA_000404065.3. Taxonomy (NCBI): domain Eukaryota; kingdom Viridiplantae; phylum Streptophyta; class Pinopsida; order Pinales; family Pinaceae; genus Pinus; species Pinus taeda. The sequence goes on along the minus strand of APFE030577088.1, from coordinate 104,969 downwards.
GTTTAAGGATTCTATACCAAGTCAAGTTAATTTTACAACACATAAATCTTATTTTTAGATTTAATCGTAAGTTAATTTTGTAACATATAAATCTTATTTTTTGATTTAATCTTAAGCTTAATTTGTTTATTTTGTCTATAAAATATAAAAAACATAAATAAATAGTAAACTGGCACGGACTAGCTATATGTTTAATTTGTCATTCTGATACAAAAGACAACATGCACATTTTTCTTAATTCCACCTCACACAGATTTTATGGACGCATATGGCTACTCATTTTGGTTTTTCTGTCATGTCTCATTCCTCCATTATGGATGCATTCGAATGGTGGGGATCCTAGAAAATCACTTGGCGGCTTATTCCACTTATTGTCTTTTGGTTCGTTTGGAAATGGCAGAACAAAAGGATTTTTCAAAATTGCAAGGTGGAATTCGAGCACATTTTCAACAAAATCATTCCCTTTTATTTATCAATCCTCCCATACATTCCCCAACAATTGAAGTCCAAGTCTAGTGCAACAACCCTTCAACGGCATATCCTCTTGCGGGTTCATTTTGACGGTGCTGCAAAAGATGGCCGATGTGCCTGTGGTGTTTACATCTGCATTACAAAGAATCGGCGTTATTCTATCTTTTGGAACGGTGGCCTAGGGACTAACAACAAAGCTGAGGCCATGGCTCTACATGGTCTTCTCATTTTTTGCTCTTTTTTGGATATTGGCCCAATTCAAATCTTCAGGGACTCCAAAATCATCATAGAGCATGTGATTGGAAAACAATCTATAAAAAAACGACAATCTATCTGGATGGTTGGGTAGGATTACAACATTATGGAAGCCTTCAATCTTCCTATCTCACATATAAAGCACTCGCAAAATGAGGTGCTGGACGAGCTATCAAAGAAAGGTTTGCAGTCTCCATGTGGTATGTGGCATCTGAGCATCATTGTAGAATCCATCACATACTTTATTCAGCCTTTCTCCATGCAGGGTATATAGTGTCGCCCTTTTCTTGGTATGTTTCATGATCCCGTTCATAATTATTATTGTCATATGTCCAGGTATTATGTTTTTGTCTTAATATATCTCTGCATTAGAAACAGTTGATACATTCAGTGCTCATACTTGATCTATCAGCAAATATATATCTTCTGAAAAGCTTATGTCAGATGAAAGGCTCCCCTTTTGGCCAGAAATATTGTCTATTTCTCCACAATGTATATGTTTTCTTTATATATAATATAAATAATACATAGCTTTTTCTTTCTGAAATTTTGTGATAAATGAACTTTTACATAATTCAAGTTCTATGTATCTCACATCACTTAAATATTTATGATCAAAAATTAAATTTGAATTTGATTTATTTGATTATTAATTTTAACTTGTTGAATGATTAATTGTAACCTAGTTATATAAATTAAATGGTTGATAAACTATGATAGCGATCAATTCAAGAATGAACATCAAAGCACTTACTTCCTTATACATTTCATGTAGTTAAAATTAAAAAATAAAAAAATAATAAAAAAATCTTTAAAAACTAACTAAACTATAACTTTTATTTTAAATTATTATTATTAATAATTATAAAATGAATTACTTGATAGGGGTGAGTACTAGTAGAAATGTAGGGAGGCATGGGCCCCACCACCCTCAGCGACTTGTTAGAGGAGTTAAGGATGTGTGTCAAGTAGGCTTCATGCTACACGTCCGAGACAATCCTTCTAAATAAGGACAAAGATATAAGTGGTGAACCAACTCTATAGAACGATGATGGACGATTGAGGGTATAGGAGTTAAGCTTGTGAGAGAACTTAATTTTCTGGATGTGCATATTGGCATTTTGCCCATGCCTATCCCTGTCCCTCAAGTTACGGCAAAGAGGGGAAGAGCTCAAGCCAGCTTGGTGGCAATGCCAATTTCTCTGTTGTAGTTCAAAGTGCACGAATTTGGGAACTCGACTCAAATTTCTCTCCTTAGTATACATTCTACGTCTTCTTGGTTCTGTCAAGATGGTCGAGGCGGGGCTTGACCGAAGGGGCATAAATGCGAGCTTACATGCTTTCAATTATGTGGTAAAGTTTTTAAGCCTGTATTCAGGCTGGTTTACCTTATTCTCCATGTGTAATCTTCTTATAGAGGAATTTAAGTGATAAATAAATTAAACAAACAGTGCAACAATGGAAAATTAAAAACATTTAGCAAACACCCATGAAACACTGTAATACTAGACCAAATGAGCCATATATTATGAAATATGAGAGCATGAGTACAATACATAAATGGAGTAGTGCACTTGGGCTTGTCTTAAGGACAAGCTAGACCAAACCCAAGTGGTAGAATACCTGGAAATATGGATGTTTAGCTGTTGCTCTACTATGCACTTTGTTGTCCCAAATTGCTAATCTTTTGACTTCGGCCTGCTAGAAAGTGCCCAAAAACTGCCCAGAAAATTCTTTCCTTTAAGCCTTAGACTCCTTGGACAAAACCCAGAAAAACCCAGAAGGGAATTTCTCTAATTTTGACTTTGGCTTTTCAGCCTCTTGGGAGGTGCTCTCCAACTACATATGCTGACTTTCGGCTTGCTGGAAAGTGCCCAAAAACTACTGAGAAAATTCCACTTTTTTAGTCTTAAAATCCTTGGACAAAACACAGAAAAACCTAGAAGGGAATTTCTCTGATTTTGATTTGGATTTTTGGCCTCTTGGGAGCTGCTCTTCATCCACATCTCCTGACTTTTGTCCTACTTGAAAGTGCCCAAAAGTTACCCAGAAAATTATGCCTTTTTAGCCTTAGACTCCTTGGACAAAACCCAGAAGGGAATTTCTCTAATTTTGACTTTGGTTTTTTGGCCTCTTGAGAGGTCCTCGCCAACTACATCTCATGACTTTTGGCCTACTCGAAAGTGCACAAAAGTTGCCTACAAAATTCCACCCTTCTTGCCTTAGACTCCTTGGAAAAAACCCAGAAAAACCCAAAAGGGAATTTCTCTGATTTTGACTTTGGACTCCCTGCGTGTCCTCAATGCGATGCGAGCCACTCCTCCTACCCCGCAGTGTAAACCGACATGCTATGGTTTACCACTATGTATCTCCATGCTCCTCTGCAGACCACTGCTCCTCGCTGCATAGCTCTGCACACCATTGGGTGATATGGCCTAGAATTGGCTCTGTATGCATCATACCACATCCTTCTATATAACATTGAATTCTACGCCCTAACTCTGTGTAGTCTTGTGTACCATTGCCTTCTATCATACCACCCTGTAACATATGGTATCATGCATGTGCCAAAGTGTCCACCACTCCGATGGTGGCCCCATGATGACAAGCATCATGTCTCCTAGTCCATCCTGGTAGACCTGACCACCCTAACTCCACTCCTACTAAGGGGAATATCTCTAATCGTCTGTGACCCCTGAGTCCTAAACCTTAATGGGAGAACATCGTCTCCATACAATATTTGGTCTGGTGGCCTAACCATGCCACCTCCTTGAACCAGCTCCTGCCAGAGAATGTTAATCATCTTGCACCCCCATGCGTAACCAACATGCCAAAACAACCAATGGATTCTGCTCACAAACAACCTCGCCACTAGCGTCAACTGGAGCTCCCCTAAGGAATGCATGCAGTCAGGCATTTGGTTGACTACCTCATCAATGCCATAGCCATCCCGCATGTCTGATATTGGATAGGAAGCCTCACTTGGATCCCACTAATCTTTAATCTGAACTACGACAATCACCGTGAATCTAGCCCACTACACCTGGTACCAACACAGAATCTCTCGCCATCCAACCCCAAGAGAGGGATTGAATACACAAACTCTAGCACATAGAACAAACCTGACATGAGGATGTTGCACCTTGTGCAACTCTCACCATCTCATCCCTTTACCTAGGTCAACACATGAGATCTTACTAGGTAGCTCTGTCTTTCTCTCTCTAATGGGAAAAGGTGACCCAACAGTGCTGCTAACCTTGACATCCCCTTTGGTATGTCTAGACAACTCCACCTCTCTCAATCCAAGGCATAAGGATGGGTTGATAGCACTATAGATTCTGTCAGTGTGCCTCTGAAGTGATATGTGCTAAAATCCCAACATGTGGTCTCTATCTTGCCCCTCATCAATGGCTAGCCCAAGGGATGGTTGCACAGCCTCCTCCATCATGGGCTCGACATGGGCCTTCGATTGCTCCTCCATAGACAACCCAATATGCAGGATATGCTCACTAGTCAGTTGTAGTCGACTGTCATCTGGAAACTCCGTCATAGATCTGGAGGCCTCTGTACCTATCAGCTCCTCAACAACAATGGAGCCATTGTGTGACATCTCACCAACTTGTGGTGGATTGTTGTCACCTAAGAACTCGGTCACAACCCTGAATACCTCATCAATGGATGACGCCTCATCAATGGGTGTATGCTCAGCTATCTCTTTGCCAACCATGGCCCCTTCAACTACTCTTTCATCTTTTTTCTTAATACTTCTTATCATCCCTGCAAAATCCCATTGAATCTCTATTGGTTTGTGCATGCCCCTTAGTTCACAGAATTCCTAGAAAGAGAGGGATGTCTAAATGCCATGACCCAATGATTGGTATGCCATCTAGTTTTCCACCAATAACTCCACATCCATTGCAATCATGTCGAGATTCCCAACTAAGGAATGAATCAATTTCTTCCCCACATCAATCATCATTTGTTGTATCCTCACCACCTCATTTCAGGTGACCGTCATGTTGTTTGATTCTAAACCTTCCCATAGGTTGAGCCAAGATTATGGCTCTGATACCATGGTAATGTTCCTCTACAGGAATTTAAGTGATAAACCAATTAAACAAACAATCCAACAGTGGAAAATTAAAAACATTTAGCAAACACCCATGAAACAATGTAACGCTGGAACTACTGAGCCATATATTATGAAATATGAGAGCATGAGTACAATATATAAATGGAGTAGTGCACTTGGGATTGTCTTAAGGACAAGCTGGACCAAACCCAGGTGGTAAAATAGTTGGAAAGATGGATGTTCAACTGTTGCTCTACTATGCTTTGCACTGTCCCAAACTGTTGATTTGTTCACTTCATCCTACTAGAAAGTGCCCAAAACCTACCCAGAAAATTCTTCCCTTTTAGCCATAGAATCCTTAGAGAAAACCCAGAAAAACCCAAAAGGGAATTTCTCTGATTTTGACTTTGGATTTTCGGCCTCTTGGGCACTGCTCTCCAACTACATCTCCTGACTTTCAGCCTACTCAAAAGTGCCCGAAAACTATCCAGAAAATTATTCCTTTTTGGCCTTAGACACTTTGGACAAAACCCAGAAAAAAACCAAAAAAACACAAAAGGGAATTTCTCTGATTTTGACTTTGGTTTCAGCCTCTTGGAAGCTACTCTCGTGCTACATCTAATGAATTTTGGCCTGTTGGAAAGTGCACAAAAATTGCCCAGAAAATTCCACCCTTTTAGCCTTAGACTCCGTGGACAAAACCCTGAAAAACCCAGAAGGGAAGTTCTTTGATATTGACTTTAGATATTTGGCCTCTTGGGTGGCTAAATCAATCTCTGCGTATTTCTGCCTGCCTAAAAAATAGGCAGTCCCTTCCTCTGTGTGGATGGCTGAGCTGTGAATCGCTGTTGGAAACTCATGCAATCTTTGTGGAACAACCTCCATAGGGCGGGCACGAATGGTCCCCCGAAGTAGAGGTTGAATGTTCCCTGCGGAAGACTCGTGGCTAAATAACCGGTAGACTCGCTAAGCAGTAGAGCGTACAAGAGTGATTTTGTTTGTCAAATATTCAGAATGAAAAAAAAAATGAAAGTTAATCCCTCTTTATAACTCCTTGGGCCCTCTTAGCCTCACGTGGGCCCCTCCATCCATCCATTCGATTTTCTCTCCAAGTATATCAAATGGCTAATTCGATCTCCTACGCGGGTGGCCCCCACATTCCACTAGCAGCTAAAGAAAGTTGATTGGCCCCTAAGTCCTTGAGTCGAAAGTGTGGGGCCCTCTTCCTTAGTAAAAAATGTGCAAAATTGTGTAGTAGCACCATGTTACTAATGTGTTTGAGAAGGGACATGCCACCATAGTTGGTCTCCCTGCATGTTTGTTGGTTTCGTGGGTTTGTACTTGGATTTTATAGCCAGGCCTCGCATTAAATTTTGGGACGAATCGGTGGCCTACGAAAGGTATCATCTTTGTGCTTTGATGTTATGGGTTCTGGAAACTAGACTAGAGATGGTTGGTGGGCCTCTTGGATTTACCTCTTAAACCACATCTTGCTTCTTGGTGCTAAGGCTTATTCTAGAAAGTTATATGCTTTAACTAAACTATGGTTCGCCCTTCATATTGCTTGGAGACGTACCAATTCTGTGTGCCATTGTAGGTTCCATTACAGTTGTTTGGGTGACTTCTCTGGTGGTCTTTAGGGCTTCACTATCATATATCTTTTGCATTGGGGTTCATGGTTGATCGAGGCCTCTCATGGGTTAAAGGGGTTGTCTAGTTGTTGCAATAAAGGCGTGTTCTTTGAGGGTTGAGACTCAAGGGTGGGTGGTGAAGATGCCTCCCCGCTTGTCAAGGATTGAGTGAAAGGAGAATTTAGGGTCAACAACAACACCATGAAGTTAGGCATGGAGAAACAATAGGCCCTCCCACAATGAAAGACTGTGGCAGTGCAATTCAACAGCGAGGTGATGCACTGGACTAACTCAACCAAGATCAGCAAGATGATCACAGTAACACCATGGATTTTAAAATCATATCCAACACAACTTGTGGGAGATGCATGATAGACTTGTTAGCCTATGGAGACGACAACAGTGAATCTAGGAACAACTTGACCAGTTGGAAACTCAGTTAGCTCACATGGAGTGGCACATGCATTGTGGATTCAGACCTCTGTCACCCTTGGATCGGGTTAAGATCATCAGGCTTCGGTAAACTCTAATGATGTCTAATATATGTTGGTTGTCTTTTTATTTTTTGGGGGCTTTTGACATTTTTTCATGGAAACTTATGTAAAACATTGCCATTTTAACAATTCTCTATGTATATAGGCATGTTGCTATTGTCCAATAAATTTAGTAAGAGTAAAACCAACATAATTTTAAGAAGAATCACAATATAACATAATATTTTGAATTACTAAAAAAACTTGATTTATCAAATAATTAATATATAAATAAACACTATAATATATCCAAAAAATCAATTTATAATATCTATTATTAATAAATAAAATTTTTATTTTATTTCAAAATAATTACAATTATCAACCTAATAAAATAAAGAAAAATGAATATATTTTCAAACCATATATAGAGAGAGATATTTCACATAAAAATATACAGAGAATGATATTTCACATAAAAATATACAGAGAATTCACATAAAATATTATTAGATGCATGGTTTGTAAAATTTTATTTTTTATATTAACATGTTTTGCCTTTGTTAACTAAGTCATTAATGGCAAGCTAAATGAGTGTATACCAAACTAAACAAAGCAAGTTAATTTTGTCGCAAACAGATTCTACCTATGGAGGAAAAGTTGAATCGAAATGTTGCTCAAATTTGAGGGGTGACAAAATTTTACATGATCACGTTTTATTTATCCAAAAAAATTAGTCACAAAGTTTTTTTCTCATTTTAAACCAGATTGCTTGAACATCTGGATTAATATTAAGAAATTTTTAAATAGTAAAAAAAATACTATTATAGTAGGGGATAAGCAGAGTAGAGATTTATTAATATTGAAATTATAAGAATTTTAAAAAATAATAAAATAAATTATATATTATAAATATGTGATAGTAGAGTAGGGAGATTTATAAATATGGCGAGTATAAAGAAAAATTAGTAAAAATAAAAATATTTAATTAAAATTAAAAAAAAAAATGGTTTTACTAAAATATGTATGGAAAAAATTCAAATTAAGATTTTAATTAATTGTATGGAAAAATTCAAAATTAAGATTTTGAAAGGTATATATCAAAATGTAATGAATTTAGATATATGGTTTAAAGTACATATTATGTTATAGTAAAATTTTGTAAATCAAATCAAACAAAATAATTTAACTTTATAATAAATAAACTTCATTATTAAGAAAATAGAATAAATTACTACATTGTCACCCAAACAAAACATTCACATCCACAACTTCAATTAAATAATGGTTGAACAAAAAGAGGGTGGAAGTTTTAAGGAGACAGAAAGAAGAAAAAATAAACATATAGACAAAAATTCATAAATGACTATTTTTTCTTTTTATAAGTTTTTAATATATATATTTTTTAATATTTACTGTTGATCATATAAGGTTTTTTTAATATTTATTATTGATCATATAAGATTTTTTTAATATTCATTATTATTTATTTTTGTTGGACACCTAATCCTTTCTGGATTCGTGTGGAAGCCGAGTAGACTAAGGAAGTTCAAGAGACCTTGGGATGTGGAACCCAACGGTCACACCATGTACTATAAATGTATATCATTTGTTAATAATAAATGTACTCTCACTTTTTTTATCTTTCATACTCTTTCTACCATGTGTGTGTGTGTTTAACATGGTATCAGAGTAGTCGTTAGGCTTGGGCATTTTCAGAGATGGTCAGCGCTGCATTCTTTTCAGAATTTGTCTGCCATTTCCCTATTTATAGAAATATACTAATGTTGCTCTACTGCACCTGGGCACTCTAGCAGACCATTTCATTTTGTGAATGTAATGCATTGGATATGTTTATTGGTTGTTCCTGCCTTGTCAGAATTCTTCTATTCTAAACCCTGTCAAAATTCTGCCATTGAGCGTTGGTTAAATGTATCTTTGGCATGCATTTGAACCTCTGCTCATTAATTTTCCGTAACTCTAGTCAGTTATGGCAGCGTGGAATCTAAAGGTTTCCATAACTCCAGTCAGTTCTAGTAGTGTGAATCTAAATGTTCCTTTCCAATATTGCCACTGCATTTTCTTGTACTCCTTCCAAGAGTGATGATCATAGGGTCAAATACTACGAGCAACGGATTGTTGAGGCCCGAGGGTCAAATAATAGAACTTTTCTTGAATCTTGAATCGCCAATTTGACTACTTCCAAGCTGCATTTTCCCATTTCTATGATTCTTGCATTGTCTAAGTGGAATATAGCACTACCTCCTGAGGATTTTCGGTTGATCTTCGATGTGGTTAGTTCGAATGCTGCCTTAAATGCTTCTCCTCCCACGCTGCGCTGCTCACCTCGACCATACCCCATTTCACACCTTCCTCCACGGTGAACGCTCCCATCATTGCAGTTGCGTTCCTTGATGATCTACACTGCTCACGTTGAACGCTGGTGGTTGTATCACCTGTTCTTGGTGGTGTTTCCCGTGCTCGTTCTTTTTCCAAAACGTGCTCGTGCTTTTGCCAAAAGAAACTATCTGATGCTCCTCTGGTTATGGTAGATAAAAGGCGTCAAGACCATAATGTTTCTAAGGTTATTGGTGATGTGAAAGGGAAATTTGTTGTCATGGTATTGCTATTTTGTGTTCTCGTCATATGGGCTTGCAACTACATACGTCGAACCTCCTTGCGCTGAGCAATAGCTACATAAAGAGTTTTGCCATGCAACATATATCCCGATAATTCTGCCAGAGCTTTGTTTTCTTCTTCTGGACTTGTAAAGCAAACAAATCCAAATCCTCTACTAAGCCCCTTCTCATCCTGCATTATTTTTGCTGACGTGATTGTACCACAATGGCTAAATACACTTCGTAGTTCATCATCATCAATGTTTTTAACATAAATATTTGATCCCTGAGATTTTAATATCCTCTCTTGATGTCTTTCCTCGTATTGTCGCCGCAACATTTGCTCACGCTCCGCCTTCTTTTGAGCCCTTCCAACATATATTACCTTATTACCTATCTGCAAACCATTCATACTCTTGACTGCTTTTTTAGCATCATTTGGATCTTCAAAGTTGACAAGTCCAAATCCTCTTGGCTTGCCACTTTCATCCTTCATTACAACACGGAGCCCTTATTTTGCATCTCTGGCGGTCGTGTGAATCTGGTAGTGGAGTTACCCGAGCCTAATTCGTGAGTTAATTCTAAAGTGCAATTGTATATACTAGTATATAAGTTGTCCATTGATTAAAGTCATGGATTGAAGCAGACCATATGTGTTGACAACATTAAAGATTCAAACCCTCTATTGATTCTAGTCGAAACTTGTCGTGTGTTGGTTCGTATATCTAATGCAAGTGGTGCTCTTCACTGTTCTTTGAACCCTTGCAAATTGAATATTTTGATGGCTATAACTCCTGTAGTCGTGGTATGTTGGTCGTATGGTTCTGCGTTGACTTGGTATATGTACAATGCTTGAATGTGTGAAATACGTTGGGTGTTTTATATGCGATTAATCCTGGTATGTTCAAGGTGCTTGAATGTGTAATATATGGGCACAATGTTATGTGTGCTTGTGTTGAAAAAAAAAAGGAGATGACATATGGAGAGGGAAATTAATGATTTTTCTTTGTAAAGATAGGTCTGGAAGTAAAGTTCTGTATTGCAGCTTCCTCTTGATACAGAATTGTTGGTTGTGCTTGTGAATTCGACATTGTGGAGGCTTGGAAGGGAATTAGATTGACAATGATATACTATTGCATTGTTTTTTTCTATCTGCATTGGAACCAACTTTACTATTTACATTCAATGGATTGCAAGCATTATTCAAAAGAAAGTACGCTTACTAGTTTGGAGGACAAGGATTTTTAGGACCACGAAATATAGTTCTATAGTTAATTGTATGATACTTAAAGGTAAAGAAGTCTATATAGTCCCTTTTTATAGTAGGAAACATCAACTGAACTTGACTTTGTTGACCAGAAGGGCAAACATTTCATTAGATGTATCAAAATCTTAAAGAAAATTTTAAATCAACTTTGGAGAAAAAGGGTGACTAGATATTGTAAGTGGGTATTGCTCCTTTCTCATTGATCCATCGCTGTAATTAGTTTTTAAACTGTAATTTTGACATTGGAGAAAATGACTCAAATTGGTGAAGTATTAGAGTTTTTGAAATTTTTTATACAATCTACTGTTGATGACACATTCCAAATCAGCCAAGGCTTTCTCTCATAAATTCAGACATGTCTACAATATGCACAAGAACAGATTGAATTTTTGTAGCTTGAATCTCAACTACAACAGGAAGAATTACAGAAGATTGAAACAGAATCCTATAAACAACATGACAATAATGTTACAGTTCATTCAGATTTAGTACCCAATAAAGCAGCAAGGTTACATGCAGATGCAGAAGTTCAACTTGTACTTCCCAAGCCCATCATCAATCCTTGGGAAGAGCTTGTCAACAACAAGCACAAAACTAGTCTTGGATATGACAAGGACGTGTCCTTTCATATTCGAGACTACTCCAAACCAATCCAATTTCAAAGTGCTGGATTTCTTTAGGACGGTTCATCTTCACCTGCTCCTCATGATAGTTCACCTTCAGTTGTTCCAGATTCTGCTCCTCTTCCACAACAATAACAACAAATTGTGAAATGCCAACACTGTGATCGAGTTGGCCATCTAAAAGATCACTGTTTTCATCTTCATCCATGTAAGCACTGTCATAAAACCAGTCATTCTTCAAACAAATGCTTCAAAAACAAACCTCCTACAAGAACAAAGATTCATCTTGGATGGATCGCTTCTTGGCAATGGGCATCAGCAACCAAGAAGATATTTTAGTCACATGTCAGAACTTGTTCAAGAGTATTGAATAGTCTTGTAGTTGAGTTTTCTCCATCATCTCACCTTGTATCTGACAGGGGGGGAATGATGGTCATCTACAAGCTTCAAAGTCACATCAAGCGAACTTGAGCCACAACCTGCAACACCAGTTTTAGAGTTGTAGCCAGAGACAAAGATGCCCCTGAGCATGCTTTCAGTTGGTAATGCCTCTTCAAAGAATTTGGGACACTTCCTCTAGTATAAGACTTTAGCTTCTTGCCAGTTTCAAAAGAATTCCAACAACAGAATTGGGGACACTTCCTCTAGCAGAACACTTCAGCTTTTTGCAGTTTCAAAGAGTTCTAGGAATTACATTAAGCATTCCAGAGTTGGTGGTAATTCTTAAACCATCACATGTTGAGACTTTCCTTTTCAAGTTGAGGTTCTCCCTTTTATGCGGGGTGAGACCTCCCTTTATTGGTTGAAGGTTTCCCTCTTCAAAACATTAGGAGCACTTCCTCTAGCAGAAGACATGAACTTCATGCCAAACTTGGAAGAGTTCTGGGAATTGCACTAAGTGTTCTAGTGTTGGTGGTCACCCTTAAACCACCACCCTTTATACCAACATTTCAGAGAGCACATTCAGCCTAGTGTTGCTATCCATTTTTGCACATTTTGTATTACAACGCTCTTCTTGGACTCATACATAACCCTTTGGATTAAGGATGGAATGTTGGACACCTAATCCTCTATAGGTTAATGTGGAAGCCGAATAGACTAAGGAAGTTCAAGAAACCTTGGGATGTAGAACCCAACGGTCACACCATGTACTATAAATGTATATCATTTGTTAATAATAAATGCACTTTCATGTTTTATTTTTCATATATTTTCTGCCATATATATATGTTTAACAATTCTTCTTATTTTTTGCTGGTAGAAAATTTGGTAATTAAGTCAGTCTTATACTTGCTTGAACCTAAATAATCCTAACTACCAATGTATAATATCTGGGGCCTTTAACCCATCTTCCTCTCGCAATTAAACCTTACCTTTGTCTTGACACTAAATTAATTCTAACCACCACTGTATAATCTCTGAGGCCTTTAACTCGTCTTCCTCTCGCAATTAAACCTTACCTTTGACTTGACGCTAAATTAATTCTAACCATTACTGTATAATATCTGGGTCTTTGGTCTGTCTTCCTCTCGTAATTAAACCTTACCTTTGACCCGTCTTCCTCTCGCAATTAAACCTTACTTCTCTTTATCATAAAACTCGAAACTTTATTTTCTCTGCGATGCCAACAAAACAACACGCGGAAGACAATTTATTATTATTATTAATTTATCTAAAATGTAAACTTCACATTTTTTTTAAAATTAAAAGTCAATGATTTATCAATAAAGGAGTCGCTTTTTAAGAGAGTGTTTTTCAAAAGATGCCCAGGTTCGAAAATTCAAACTGTCCCCAAGCCCCATCCCCATCCAGGAATCTCTCTGAGGGAAACATTCGAAAGTTCAAACAATTGAATGTTCAACTTTGCCTGTGCGAAGGACCCGCACCATTCGGGGATCCCTCCGAATTAAGGTTAGTGAACAATGAGTTTTGAACCATGTCATTCGGAAAATTCCCAGTTGAATGTCAGGCAATGTCCAAGACACCATCCCTGTGTAATAAGAACTGCCACAGATGAACTGCTAGACCATACCTCAAACGATATACGTTATGATCTATTCACTATTGCCATCCCATATCAAGACAATGTCTTTGAGACCCCGTCTCAGCTCTTGGCTGCACAACTTATTGTACTCCAGCGTATCTCCCCCGGTATTGTGAAGCTGAACCATGAAAAGCGAGGGCGTGATTTCAAAAATCTCGGCATCGATACACAAACGCCCCTTCCACCCCAGCTCCGGACCCTGGAGCTTAATCTTGCAATCCTCGGTCTTCTTGACGCTGAATCTCAACACTTTGGCGATTTCCTCCAGTTTTGATATTATGGTCGACGCCGGTTGAATTGATGTGAACCACAACTCCTGCTTCACGATCTTCTCCTGGAACATCCCCGACAGATTGAACGCCGACGACAGCGAGATTATGTCGAAGGCGTTGAAGCGGGGCGGCTTCGGAACAAAGAACGCCGACTCGACATCGTCAAGGAGGCCAACATCGACATTTTCGGCTTGTGGGGGTTTGAAGCCCTGCCGGAACCAGGGGACGTCCATGAGCTGCGGAACGGTGATCCTCGTCTGGGGATTGTGGTCCAGCAGTCGGAAGACGAGCCGCCGGAGGTTGGAGGAGAACCAAGGCGGGTACTTGAAGTCGCCTTTGTAGATTTTCTTATACAGTGCCATCAGATTCGCGTCCTGGAATGGCAAGTAACCTGCCCTGAGCACGAACAGTATGATCCCACAAGACCAGATGTCGGCCTTTGCACCGTCGTAGCCCTTCATCGTTATGACCTCCGGCGCCACGTACGCCGGGGTGCCGCACGCTGTGTGGAGAAGGCCGTCTTGTCTAAATTGCTCCGGCAGTGCGCTGAGCCCAAAGTCGCAGACCTTCATGTCCCCGTTCTCGTCTAACAACAAGTTCTCCGGCTTCAGATCCCGGTGGTACACGCCCTGGCTATGGCAAAAATTCACCGCGCTGATCAATTGTTGAAAATACTTCCTCGCCTCCTCTTCTTTCAATTTCCCCTTGTTGGCAACCCTCTTGAACAGCTCGCCGCCCTTAACGTACTCCATGACGATGTAAATCTTGGACTTGCTCGCCATGACTTCGTAAAGCCGAACGATGTTGGGGTGTCGGACCAATCTCATGACGGAGATTTCTCGTTTAATCTGATTGATCATGCCGACCTTGAGGATTTTTTCTTTATCCATTACCTTAATGGCGACCTTCTCGCTGGTTTTGAGATTTCTACCTTGGTAGACCTTGGCAAACGTCCCTTCCCCTAACAGGCGCCCTAATTCATATTTCTCCATCAGAATATTAGGCTTCATCTCAATCTCGAAACTAAAATAAAAAATCCGTGCGGATTAAAGCTGCTGTTCAGGCGTCTTCGCTATATAAGGCCTGTGAAGTTGCTCTCCAGCATCTATTCCATTGCGCGTGGCGTAGCCCGGATGTGTTCCGGTCGAGCCCGGCATAGCCTGCGTGCAGGAGCTCTGATAGCCTCTATTTATCATGGAAGACAAGTCGCCAGCATAAACCTTTTAGATCCACTTAATATTCGGGGAAAAGCGTAAGTGTGGACGGATCCAAAAGTCATGGTCAGTGGAATTAGGTGAGGGAGGGAGTGACAGCCTATCATCTTGCGCTCTTTCAATAAACTTACCGCGAAGTCTACCGAGGCCATAATTTCGCCTCATGGTGAAATTTTTGTTAGGATTCCGCTTTGATGAAAAACATTTTAAAAAATTTAATGTGAGCGTGTTTGAATAATTTTTTAAAGTGTTTTCACGATAAAATCTTTTTATGTCTCCACAATCCAAAAAAATTATATTTCTTTTAAATATTGTCAAAATTTCCATTACTTTAACGGTTAAATTTACGACAGAGATACTTCATGTCTTTGTGTTGTGATGCCACCTGTCTTTCTATCGATTTCCTTGCTGTATTCGTCCATCCCGTATACATAAAATCTCTCCAAGTAACTTGTTTGCCCGGCTTTCCTTTATCAGAATTACCCACGTTGGGAAGAGTTGCATCGTGCTTAAACAGTTTACCTTATCGGGCACAATATTGTTGTAGCCTTGGGCAATACTTATGCTGTTTCATTTTATTTTGTCTTTCATTTTGAAAATTACTCCCTTTTTTAATATATTAATGGAATATTTTATTATTGAAAATTTAAATTATACTTCAGTTTATTGGAAAATTATTCATTTTATTATTTTTTATATATTAATAATTAAAATATAATAATATTAAATTATGTTGTGTGTATCTCATTTTTAATTTACGCCCTTTTATTTTAAATTTTAACTTTAATTTAAATATAGATTAAATATTAATTAGTTTTATTATATTTTTGTTCACATTACATGTAAAAATGTAACTTATTTTTGTTTTCACTTAATCGCATGCATCATGACATTAGAACTCGGTAACTTGTTTTTGTTTTTACTTAGTCGCATGCATCATGACATTAGAATTCGAAACTTCTAGTGTTGACTTCTACGAGCTTAAACACGTGGTGAAATGTTTTGCCTATTCACTTTCTAATTTTTAAGGCTCGAAGAGGTTAGAAGTTCATGACTTTAGACTTTGAAAGCTTTTAGTGTTGACTTCAAAGGGCTTAAGCACGTGGCGAATGGGTTGCCCATTTAATTTTGAAAACATGTAGTGAATGGTTTGCGCATTTAAGTTTTCAAGAGGTTAGAAGTTTAAGACAACTTCTCGAAAATTTAGAAGTTTCGAGACCAATTAATATTGTTTTGCATAATCATATAGAAAAGGATGAAATGTAAAATGATAAAGTGTGCGGTTGTTTATAATTATGAGAGATAAATTTATTTGGGAGTTGGTGAAAGTTTTAATAATTAATTAAGGTTAAATTTTTTATAGTAATTTATAGGTATAATATTTATTATTATTAAATATAAACGTTATTTATAGTTAATATGAGATGATGTGTTAATTTTGTTTGTATTGAAAGAATAGAGTTAAAACATGTTTTATTATATATAATATATATATATATATATATATATAAATTAAAAAAATAAATGTTAATTATTAATCAAAATAAAAAACAAATATAACTTAATTCCTACTTAAGTGTGTATATTGGTTGTTGTTATAAACAAAATATTTTCATATCCTATATGAAAATATGATAATTTTATATCAACTTTAAAATATTCATTTAAAATAATTGAAAACAAAAGAAACAATTAAAGTTCACATTATTTATATTTGCACGAGATATGTAAATAAACCATTTTACTATCCATGCTAACTAATTATTTTTAAATATCAAATTTTAGAATTAATATATATAAATATATATAAATCAACTATATAAAATATTGAATAAGTAATTGAAAGCAAAAAGATTCCGTTTCCTTATAATAGTAATAAGAAGGAGATGTGTGATTAATTCAATTCTTAATATAAAATTAATATGTGACATTTAAAAAATATTAATAGTAATTGAAAAATCATCATAATAAAATATTTTCAATATATAAAATTAAGTAATTTGAAATATGTTTAAAATATATTAATAGAAAAAATAAAACCTTTAATATGGACAATATAATCCATAAATAAAATATCTCAATGTTCATGTTAACTAAATTATTTCAATGTCAACAATTTACATATTATATATGATTTAAAATAATAATAATAATAATGTCTATATATTATATAAAGTAATTGAAAAATTAAACTCTTATTGTTATAGCATTTCAACTACCATAATTTTACATTTTGACTTTAAATCCCAATTCCACTCCAATCTTCAATCTCAACGTTGGTGTTTCGGCCACCAACAACTTCACGTGAATTCGAGGATAGAACACCGACGACTCACTATACTCTTGTTGCATCAAACAAATATCCACATTCTAGGCCTAACCTCACAAGTCCACCTGATGTCATCAGTCGGTGTTAATTCACTAGTCGGAGGTCAAAACTTACAATAATCCCTGTCGAAATACACCAAGGCTCGACTTCGTCGACTGAGGTTGACTTGATTTCCATGTGCCATTTCTGTTAAAGGCCCATAGGCTCGACTATATTGCCCCCCCCCCGATGTTGGGGTCAAATTTTTCTCACTCACCTTAAAATCAATGACGCCCAACTAGTTAGAGGCCTTACTAGGTCCCCACCAAGTTGGGCTCGGGGTTTGCTCCTGGTCCCGACTACATTGAATGAGGGCTCAAATGCTTCAACGCCTTTCTCAGTGTATACACACTTTCCTTTTGGCCAATAGTCCACATTTCTCTGCGTGAACTTCCCTAATCCAAACTCTAGATGCGACTCAACCCTCTTTTCTATTCTTCATACCAACATTCTCACCCTTTTTGATTAAGGTTCTTCTATTGGTAGCTAAAATTTGGACAAACATGATAATAACAAATACAGATAGGGTTTGAGGCACAAAAAAAAAAAAAGAATACATTGATTCCAACACATAAGAATACTTTTATTAAAACAAAAACGATTACAAACGACCTCTTAGGCCTGACCCAAAATTGCCTTAGCCGCTTCCCTAGTGCTGATATTTTCAAGGATTGGGAACCCCCTGATATCTTGCAGGCTACCTATTTAAAACAAAAACCCTACCAAAATGAGTAATCTTGTGCTCTGCCATAACAGGCTTACAAATATTTCATTAAAATATACAAAAAGATGAGAAAATCGTGTCCTTTGTTGCAAAGTATTACAAGCTGTTGGCTTAGGTTGGGTTGATCTAGGTTCAAAGTGTTGTAACATAATTTGGTTTTGATAAGTTAGTATATTAGTCAAAAATAATTTTAAAATGTCAACTTAGGATATGGATGCAAAAGACATAAAAGTTAAAATGTTAGGCTAGTTTAATGTTTTATAGGCATCCATATCAATAAAATGTTAGGGGTTAGCTACCCTAATTAAAGAAGGTAAGAGAAAGATAAAATGTTAGGGAAGAAAAAAGGAAAGGAATCATTTCATTTCATATTTTTATAAATGTAAAGGCTGCTAGTCAAAATGCGCCACATTAGAAAATGTTAAATTATGTTAATATATAATTAGTTTCTTAATCAGGATTAATTCTTTGATTATAAACTTTGGCATTTCAATTATATTATAACGTGTAAGTTTGATTTTACCCCAACAATAAATGACAAAAAGTCTTGTCGGATCTGAATAACGAAGGTGCATGATCCAACGATTGATCTACTCCCCACCCAGATCAACGACGGGGAGAGATTTCGCACCCCCCACCACTGTTTCACGTTGACGCGAGGGGGGGGGGGTTGTGTCCGCAAAGCGGTTTCATGTCAGACTCCCCGACCTTATGTGTCGCCCTCAAATCTCTCTGCACCCACCCCACACAAAACCACAAACAACTCCCTACCTCCCCCACAAATCACTCGTGGTTTTCTCTGCCAACGGCTGTTTCACCCCCCTAAAAGTTCGTTATCCGTCCACTAATCCTGACCTTACATCTCACCTATCCATTGCTTATTTCTCCCGTCTGTTACCTTTTTACACACTTGTCCCCCTTGTTCAACATACCATTGTATCCATCCGTTGCAGTCCCTCTCCCTTGCATTTAAAGCTGCTACGGTTACCAGCAAAATCGTTACTCCCTCCCGTACCTTATAAATAAAATGAAACCACCCCTTTTTTCATTTTCTTCTGATTATTCTCAAATTGTTTGTAGGTTTAAAGTGTTGCAGAACTTCTTTCCTTTTGCTCAGTCTGTCATTTATAATCATTTTGCTTCCTTTTTGCCACCATGACCCCAAAAGCAAAATCCAAGAAGCAGACCATAGAGGAGAGTATCGTTGCCTCGACCTAACCTGACCTTGGCCATATCCCAATTGTTGATTCACTATTGAAAGTTGCAAAAGCCAAGTGTGAGTTCGATTTTTATGAACTAAACTTGTGGCTTAAACAGAATTATCTTGACCAACAAGATCCAATTAGGTTTTGGGAGTCTCTGTTGCCTATTTACAATTTCCCAAAGACACATGAATTTCTTGATCTTATACCTTGTGTCAAGCCAAGTATGACCCTATGAAAAGGGTAGTCACGGCTCAGAATGGAAACATTTTGATAACCATTTATCCTCAAACTATAAATGAAATGCTCTTGGTTCCTCAAATTGACTCCTTGACTCAATTCTCACCAGCAACATTTATGGATCTGTACCATATGTTAACTTTCCCACAGAGAGCTCAAATATTTGAAATCTTTTTGCCTGAGGATGTAGAATTGCCAAAAGGAAATCCACCTTATTCATCTGCCATATTTCCTAAAGCCTCTAGACATTGCATTTCCCTTCTTTCCTATCTATTAGTATACCCTGATGACCAACCTATTGGTGAAGTAATCCTTGGTTTCCTATCCATTTTCAATAAAGACCAACAACCAGCTTTCATGTATAATTACAGCCAATTCTTGTTTGATAATATACATGAGCAATTCATGAACTTCACTATGCAGGGAGTGTTCAATTACAACTCTATAATTGTTCACATGCTTCTTTTTCAACAAGGTGATCAGTTACCAATTAAACTCAGCAAGCCGGATGAACAAGGAGTGAATCAATCAATGGTTCACTGGATAGAAATGGTCAGAGCAACTTCTACCACCTCATCATTTGCAGAATTTGTGGAGGCATTTATACATCTAGTGGTACAGCTCCTTAACAGTCATATAGAGCCAAAAATTGGGAATGAGATTAAAAGGATTGTACACTTAAGTGAATAAATAAAAACTGGTGACTGGTATTTATACCAGAACTACATTGAAATAAGAATCTATGGTTGTGAGCTTGCATCATACAAGTTTCCTAAATATGTCCCTTTGATAATATTTTTTCTAGAATATATCAAGTAAATAATTCACATGGATGAGCTACATTTTGTATGAGGTAAAAGAAAGTCTCAGTTCAAGATCAAAGCAGAGATTGGGTCATTTATTTGCAACACTAGATCAGTTAGTGTTGAGGCAGATGCATTATTGAGGAAGATGAATTTCCAGCCTAGTTTCACTTGGTCCTATGATCCTTTTGGCATAATTTCTGCCTTAAGGGTTAGTTTCAAGATGACTCCATACAACCATACTCCAAGGACATAAATTGAGAAATTTATGAATCAAGAAACATGGGTTGATGGGACCCTTTAAGAAGCAGATGAGAAGGTTGTGTCTACTCC
This sequence comes from Pinus taeda, assembly GCA_000404065.3. NCBI lineage: Eukaryota > Viridiplantae > Streptophyta > Pinopsida > Pinales > Pinaceae > Pinus > Pinus taeda. The sequence goes on along the minus strand of APFE030577088.1, from coordinate 84,359 downwards.
CATTTATCAGACTCCAGTTGCTTAGAGTAAGCAAAAGAAAAGGCTCAGAGAAGAAACTTTATCCACTGAAGATGTTCAGAAAGGATTCATTTTTCAACACAAGAAACCTAAAGTTAGCATGATCACATCAGCAGAAGAGACTCCATTAGTCATTATTAATCTTGGAGATCCAGAAGTGTTTACATCAGCAGGAGTTAGTACTTCAATCACTCCTCCCACAGTTAGTGCTTCAACTACTCCTCCTGCAACTTCACCTACCAGAGAACCTCTAGAAATTATTCAGTCAACAGGAACCAACACTTTGGATGATTCAAACTTATTTTCAAGGTTCCTAGAAATAAAGCAGAAAAATGAGACTTTAAAGTCCAATGTGTACAGTTAGTTCTGGAAGCAAACTTCCACCTCCCAACATAGGCTCCTTCCTTCTTTTGACAGTGAAAAGGGCAGAATGCAAATTTATTTCTTACAAGCCCAGATTCCATTCCCTAAATCACCATCTCATTACACGAAGACTGTGTTTTCATTTGACACTAGTCAAATCCATCCAATTGACTGGATGGACATGCATATGCAAATTAGTGAGATGTTGTTTTCTACTATGACAACCACAACCATGTCTCTTTCTAAACTCGGGACTGCTCTATCAAATGTTCATTCTCAACTTAAGTTAGAAAAGATCTCCTGTCTAGCTAAAGACAATAAGATAAAATCACTAGAAGATTTTGTGATTAAAGTGGGATATGATCTTGTTGATGCCTCGAAAATCGTTGCAACAACATCGGGGAAAACCACCCGGTCCGGACCTTAAAGGCAGCTCCTTTTCCGTTTGGTGTGGTGGCTCCGACTGGAAATAATGGAACCTCTTTCCTAATGATGAATAAAAGGGGATGGATAAATGGGTGGTTCTCTAATATAATGATAATGGATGAATGATTTAATCTAAAAGTAAAAATATGAATAACTATCCTATCCTGGGAAATTTCTGTATTAGTGTAATGTCTGATTATCTTTATCCAAAAACAGACATGTAGATGACTCTATTGGTAAACAAAGACATTTATTCATATGATAATTATTTTTTCAAGTAGTTGAACAAAGTAATCATTAAAGCATTATTATACTGTTCTTTATATATCACTGACATAGATATGATTAAAAGAATAATATTCCTTAAACATTCAATAGTGAAAAATATAAGGACTACTGTTAAAAACACATACATATATTCAATGATAGAAAGATTAAACAAATGACGATTCACATGAAAGAATGAAACAAGAGGATAGATAATAGTACCATATGTTATTTGGATCACTCCTGATATCAATCACATTCAAATTCCTTCTTCCAACTTAGAAACACTTTCACATCAAGGCAATAGTGCACATCCTATCAAAGCTTTCTTCGCTAAAGTTCGGAATACTCGCCTAGTCTTTATAAAAAAATATACCAGAAGCACAATAGTGTGACTTCCAGATTTGATTTTATACAAAAATTGAGGACCCTTTCTAAATGCATGAAAGGGTCTATAAATACTAATTAGGCTAACTGATTACAAAAGTAAAATGCTATTAATTGGTACAACTAAATCATGAGTATCTTCTCAACAATAGGTTTGTTTGCAGTCAGCAACATGATTCATTGTTTCGGATGATCTCCTTTTGATTTGAGTTGGCAGATTGCAAGCATCAGTTCCAATTCTGGAGGGTGAGTGAGACGAGAACGCAGTTGAGCTGAGTATGTGGCATCATGGATTTCGGGAATGATACAACTGATCGCATCGGTTAAACATTTGAGGGCGGCCCTTTGACTGTATGGTTTTACTAAGAAAAACCAATACGTATCCCAAGTTAAACTTTGGATGCCGAAAATTAATCTTCCATTCTTCTCCAATTCTTGATTGCATGCTTGTCCAATGTTTTGGTTGATGGCAATTTACTTGGAGTGCACTGCGAAATCATGTTAGACAGATAAAGAGTGTTATTGATTAACTCAATTAAATTACTTGTAGATAATCTGCATCTTCAGATTTCTCTCTCTGCTTTTATTAGCTGTGACTGCCATTCTAAGAAAAGGATCTCTTTGTGTGACTCTAGAATTTTAGGCAGATTTGCGGCCTGCCCTTCATTGGTGTCTTGCCAAGCAAGAAAGTTAGTTAGAGTCTCATCGGCCTGTTCCAAATCCTGCCTAGCATTGACTGATTTGTCAACTATTGATGCAGTTATATCACAAAGGGGCTCAACCAGAGAAATGTTATGACATAGCAGTCTTAACTATGTAACCAATGCTTTGTTGATCTGTAGAGCTTCAGACCTGAAATATGCTGGTTGCGGAAGACTCTTGAACTTTTCTACTTGATGTGATAGCTGAGTGATTTGCTCGTCTTTCATTTTCATCATTTGTTCATTCATTGTCTTTATCCTGGCCAATGCTTCGGATAATTCCTTTTGTTTTTGTATTGCGCTTAAGTCTATCCTCTATTTCTCCTTCAGCAATTTTTTATTTAATTGATTGTTTATCTGCTACTGTGTTGATAGTTGTTGTTCTAATTGTTCAATTTTCTGTTGTCTTTCGGACACCTGTAACTACAATGAAACAATTGTTTGGTCTCTTTCCTTAAGTAGATTTCTTACTTCCGAGGCTTTATTCATAGTGGCTGCCGAATAAGCTCTGACATACTGAGAAAGTTTTGTAAGGTCATTGGAAGGGTTAAACTCTTCTTTCCACACTACATTAGCTGTCTCTGTTTGTGCTGGAAATAGGGAAGATTGATAAAGTCTCCTCCTTTTCCTCTGTCTTTTCACAACAGCCCCGTGTTTGGGACTGTAAAATACATCTAATGGAGGTATGTCTTCTATCTGCAAAATAATTTCATCAGATGGATCTTTTGGAATTATTTCTACATCCGCGTTGGTGGGTAGGCCGCTGGTTCCTTCAATTGGAACCGTTGTTGATGCTGTATCTTGTCCAACTGTTACTTTGGGTGTGTTGGCACCTTATGGACCTTCCAGATTTCTTATAATAGAGTCAAATTGTTTCCATTCTTGGAGGAGCTTAGGATCAATCTGAGTATCCAAATTGATATTTTTGCTGCCTTTTTCTTGCTCTTTCTCCTGCTCCGGTTCTTTTCCTCTTTCGAGAATCTTCTCTACAGCAACAGGTTTATCAATAATTTGCTATTCAGGCTCGCTTGATTGGGTTGTCAGGGTAGTAGCTAATAAGTCCAGAGGTAGAGTTTGCAACCTCTGTTCTCTGAGTCTATTAAATTCTACTAGCCTTTCATCGTTATAGCTCATTTTGGCCAACGTTTTCACTTGGAATAATGATTCTGCCGAAGAAAATAGGTCATCAAATTCATCTTTTTCATGATCAAACCTTGTAATTTTGGCTTGTTCAAGCACAATATAGGCAACTTTCCTTGGATCGAATTTCCTATTAGGAATGGTTGCAAGATTGAGCATGTTTATTTTTTTTGCCTCCTTCTCCACATGCTTGTAGTCGTGTAGAGTATAAACACCGCATCTCAAAGGAAAAGTAGACCAAGCCTATTTCTTAGAATTCCTAAGAGTCTGGGATGTTCCTACTATTGTTATTTGGTAGGCCAATTCTCAGGCTAACAACTTTTTAGGTACATACAGAGGAAGGAAATGAGGTCTTGCAAGGCTACCGAAAACCCTTATGTATGTAAACTTGTCTTCCCCGAACCAATTTCCTACAGGGGTTAGGTCAACCTCTGCTTCCGTAGAAATCTTTGGGGCAGGCTTATCAAAAATGGCATAATAGATAGGTAACATGAAACCATTACAGATTTGGTACAAGTGGTCCTTATAGTGCGCCTTCCATAACTTTTGATGATAAATGTGGGTTAGCATGGGGTCTTGTGAAGTCCATCTCCACTCAAGTACAGGAAATTCAGAATTGAAACAAAGAGTATCTAAAATATAAGCAATATAATAAAACGGAGGAATAGTCCTATCGGTTACACGAGTTTTTGCTCTAAATTGAAGAATTGCAGTGGCTAGTTTATCTGACAATATGTTTGCCCAATCCATTACTTCACCGTTAACCGCTACTTCCATTAAAGGAACCATTTTAATAGTGAACTTTGCACAATCATGCAATCCCCAAATTCTAAACATCATTGCTCCCGACATAATAGTAAGGAGAACATAATGAATCTACAGAGTACTTACTTGAGGATTCATGTTTGTGCCTTACGGGGTTCTGTCTCCACTCCCGAATTGGGGCCGATTCAGTATCATTCTCGTTTGCGAACTTTTCAAGAAAGGATTTATTGTATTTCTTTTGAGGTTCGAGAAAGTGATACATTTTCCTTAAGTCATATGGCTGAAATGAGTCAAAACTCCTTCCGTCAACTGTGAAAAATGTTCTATTTAAAACCAGGATCTCCTCTACTACCCATCGCACTACATCAGTGTATGGAAGAATTTTCTCATGTGCTGCTATTCTGTGCAAATATGAATCATCTAAATCTTTAAGGGAAGCTTCTGATTTTCTAGTTGAATCTGCGGTAGCTTGTACTGGTACTGTCTCAGGCTCCTCTGCTTCAATTAAATTATAGATGCTTTGCCAACTTGTGTTTCCGAGGCCAAGACATGTAGTGCCTGAAATCAAACCCTTTCTGCTTGGTCCTGGATCACTGGTGGGTTGCACTGTTACTGCGGGAGCCGTTGTTGCCGCGGATCTCTTGGATTTCTTTCCCATTTGGTTCAAATTTGTTATTTCAGCAGAGTTTTGTGCAAGGAATGAAATCAACGTGATACAGAGAATAGGTAGTGTGACCCAATATGAAAGGATTATACCAATTAGCAAATAATCAAAGATTATAGTGAAAATTCCGCACACACAATCTAAGGGAAAATCTCGGCATAACTGCTTCATTAATTGGCCGTTTAACCTGTCAATCATGGTAAAGGAGTTTTAAATACCCATCATATCGTTTATATGTCGAATGATTCATTCAAGTGTGGCTTGGGTTTTTGGTAGATAATTAAAAATAAATCGTTATCGGTGTTTGATGAAGTGAACGGGAAGGCTTTAATAATAATCCAAAATAATGCATGCAAGCCTTTTAAATCTATTTTGAAACTCGCTCCTTGATTTATTGGATCGCAATTGGGGATGAGCTCGGGTCATATTACTTATGTTATTGCAAAATCGCCGATCCCCGATGGCGATACACCTTATCGCATCGGGAGATTTAAAGGTGTCTTAAACATGCGCTACGTTACATCCTCCGATTGTCGATAGCGATATCGCATCAGAGAAATAGGAGAGGGCCTTTCATTATACTTGCTATTCGCCTTTCCTGATAACCGATAGTTGTTTGCTTTTCAGATCAGAGTAAGTCAATGGGTTTTTGTATTATGTTTTCTTTATTGTTGTCATATGCGATCTTGCGATTGCTTTATCACAATAACAAAGAACTTTATATTTATTCATAAGACCGATTTCATTATAGTTCAAAAGGTTTATAATATAACATTTCCATTGGACCTTTTGATGAAGAATTTTCTAATGATGAGTTCATACCAATTTATTCACACATCTATGTTTAGAAGGGACCCATTTCATATTTAGAAAGATTTTTTTTTGAAATGGGGGGTTGTTATACAGCACAACAGATCCCAAGGATGTAAAATCTGAAGAACTACTTCTTAAGAAGAAAGATGCAAACATTGATGCATTGAATAAACAGTTGAAGTTGCCTTCAATAGAGAATCCCCTGACCAAGGATATGGCAGAAACTGAACAACAAAAGGAGGATATGCTCAAGCATATTATTGAGCAGAATATACAGTTAAAGAATATGGAAGAACATATTGAAGAGCTATTGGAGGAGAAGGAAACAACACAATTTGCCATAGTTCCCATTAAAACAGTCCCAATAGCAGTTGCAGGTACAAAGCCTAGTTCCTCATCTACAGCCATTGAGTCTACATCAACAATAGCTGACCCAACCAGATTAGCACAGGAACTATCAATCCAGAAGCAGGAAAACCAGAAGCTACTTTAGAAATTTCAAAATCTGGAATTGCAGAAAGTACAAAATGATACTAAGTATCTAAAAGAAATGAAGTAGACTCACAAATTAGAGCTTAAAATCTAGAAGTTGGAGAGTGATTCACTAATGGCAGACACTTTGGTTCATGCCAAGGAGAGTATTTGGAAAAAAATCAGACAATCTATGACAGATGTATGGCCATCCATACATATTATTTTTTAGCAGCAGAACTCATCACTAGGTGCAGAGTAGTGATTGAAGAAAAAAGAATAGCCTTGAATACCAAGCCAGTAGAAGCCACAGATATGATCAAGGTTTTGAATTCAAAGAGCAAAGAGGAATTAGAAGAAATAAACATCTCTGACATAACAACCACCATTTTAGAGATAAAAAAGGCATTACAGATAAGGAATTTGATCAATCAATTGGAAACTAAGTGTTGAACCTTGGAGATTTTTGTCAAGAGATTTCATTCCAAATTTAATGTTTTAAATCAGAAAGGATTGCCAGGATTAGTAGGTTTAAATCATTAGTTGATTAGATTAGATGATTATTGCAAGGATTTATATGTTATTGCTATAGATAGAGCCAAATTTGCAGGAGTGAAAGGATAGATAGCAGGGGGGGCTTTCCTAGAAGCCTTGGAATATGATTTAACCATCTTACATGAAATCAAGCACTTGTTTCTCACCAAGCCTAATTTCAAAAGATATACAAAGGTGGATGAAACATTTAGTAAGATGGTAAATGTAGAAATCCCAAGTGAACAAAAATGGGATCCTTTGTGTGAAACAATTGAGTAATTCCTCATTATGATAGAAGGAAAACTCATAAGCGTTTTCAGGCCTGATCTTCAACAAATTCCAAAATAATAGAGCCACCTCTTCAACATTTTTTCGGTTCCTATTATATTGTTCTATTTTTGTAATTTTGTACTATTTTGGTGTTCTATTCCAAATAGATTGTAGATCTTTTACAAAATTTTGTATAAATAACTCCTCCTTTGAGTTATTAAGGGTTGAACCCTTGAACAAGTTATCAAGCAGATTTGTACTAAGGTGGAGAATTTTTGAAATAATAAAAGATTCTGTATTTGCCTCATATGGTCTGTATTTAAGTGAGTTGTATTTCATCTTGTTTATTCATTATGTCTTCTTCATATAAATTAAGTCTTTTGTAGTTATCCAATTTAAAATTTAATTGAATTTCAGTTTCATTTTGGATCTTCTCTAAAGTTGTAATTTAAAAAAAGAGATAAATTTATAGAACTATTTGTTATGGTAAATTCCTCTTTGAGTATAAATTGCACTAGATCTCTCTGATAGTCTGGTCATATTTTGTTGATTAAGAAAACATTGTTTTCTTAATTTCTGCTTATAAATGATTAAATATTCAGTTTGAATATCAAATCAATTATACCTCTCCATAGTCTACTTCTCCATCACATTAAAATCAAACTAACCATGTGTAGTTAAAGAACAACCTTTCATTTGATAAAAAATTTGTCTAAGTTTAAAGCACCTATTTATAAATAGTTCATTGGTCATCCAATCACTCAAAACAAAAAAAAATTATAGATGCTTTGGCATAAATAATTGACCTTATATTATCTAAAATGACAACATGAGATTGGCGTCATTGCTGGCGAGCGAAGGATTGAAATCTAAATGTTCCCTGGGACAACGATTTTCCCTTTCCTTTAAGGTGAATAAAGGATAAGGATATAGGTCAAAATCTTTTACCTGGTGATTCCACTGGTCCAAGCTGGCTCCTTTTAAGCATACTAGACCACGTTCTAATTATGAGATTGTTAACCCTCTACGAAATCCAGAAAGACTTATTAGGGGAGCCTCTTTAAGGAGAAGACATAGAACCCATTCTTCTTCTTCGGCTTTACACCCTAAATACATCTCATCCTGATTGGACTGAACTACCTCCTAGGGTTTTTGAACTACATTCCTCAGGAGTAGATATTCCATCAGCCTTTTTAATACAATCACTTGAGTCATATCAACTCCCATCCATTCCTATCAAATCACCTTCATCTGAGGAATAATTGGGTTTACATTTACCTGAATTCAAGCCTACAGACATCATTTCTCCAACTCCTTATTATATTCCATCAACCTCTACTAATCTTGAAGAGACACTTTCCGTTTATTCAAATCCTTTATTTGATGATAAGGAAGACCTTCCACCAGGAGTTCAGAAGTCGGTTATTAAAACCCCTTTGAAATCCTCAAGAAGGTCTCCTCCCTATTTATCTCCTCCACATACTAATACCCCTACTGATTCCTCTTCATCATCTTCATCTTCATCCTCTTTCTCTTCCTCATCATCATCCACTCGGTCACCTCAGACTCCTCCTGCTATTATGGCTTTTCGACCCATTGTGCAAGAAATGTATGCTGCTCTAGTTCTGCTAGCAAACTTGGTAAATTTTCTTGACGGATATCTAAAACATTTGTCAATATTTAATGGAGAAACAGGTCCCTCAGCAGAGGATCATCTTTCCTAGATTTTGCTAACAATATGAACAAAGAATAGGGAGATGTTTATATGAGATTATTTGTGCAATCTTTAGAAGGAAATGTTAGGATCTGGTTTAGGCAACTTAGAGCTAACTCAATTAGAACATGGAATGAGCTCATAACTATCTTTAAAAACCAATGGGGGGTAAAGAAAGACCATGTTCACTTTCTCACTGAATTTTAAGAATTGAATAGAAATCCTAGTGAACTAGTTGCTGAATTCATCAAAAGATTTAACAAACTCTATCATAAAATGCCTGTTGATTGTAAACCACCAATAGCAACAACAAAATTCAGGTTTTCCAAAGCATTTAATGATGACTTTGCAGTAATGCTAAGGGAAATGGTTTCTAATACATTATAAAACATGCAAAGAAATGCTATAGAGGTAGAAGTAAATAGGTCTGCTTCAGGAAAACTTAAAGCTAAAGAAGAGAAAGAAGAAAGAAAACTAGAAGCTAGGGTTGATGAATCATCTTCATCCAAATCTAAACTTGAGGATCAGAAAATTGATGAAATTACATCTCTACTTAGAAACCTTTCTAATAGGATTTCTAAAATTGAAACACAACCTAGAACTGCTCAGAAAACAACTGTCGAACCTCAAGCTCAAACTCATTTCCGAAGAACTCCTCAAATGCAGATTCTTCAGAGACCAGGTTCTGATCAAAAGTTTCAAACACCCTTATTGATTGATGATCAACAGCCATAGGATACAAGCCCTTTAATCATTCAAGATATCAATAATATTGATTCTGCAACAATACAAATGGCAATAGTTCCTTCATCTTCACCTCAGTCTTTTGAACAAGAACAAGGAGATTCTCAACTTTCAAAATACCAAGCATTTTATGAATTTTTTATTGTAGAATTAAATAAGAGGTATGATCTAAGACCTAGATTAGGTATAGGTAGACCTTCAAAATCTACCACTATAATTGAACCTGCAATAAAATCCATTCAAACACAAACTCCAACACCTCAGACTACAGAGTCATCTGTTGAAACCTTTTCATCTGACAAGACCATTTTGACAACTTTCAATATTGAAAAGGAATTGGAAAGGGTCAAGATCCGTATCCATTTAGTTGAACTTTTCAAAAACCCTAGTTATAAAAATCAAGTGTCTAAATTGATATAATCATCTAGTGTAGATGCTGAGGGAGATGTTATTAGTTTACAAGATGAAAAGCCATGAGTAATGTTTGGCCCTAATTCTGATATGATTGATGAAATTGTTCAAGCATTTTATGTAACTTTAAAGGTTCATGACTTTCTTTTGTATAACTATATGCTAGACTCTGGAGCATCTCATAACCTTATGCCAAAGGTAATTATGGACCAACTTCAGTTACAAGTTACTCATTCTTTTAATTATATTTACACCTTTGATTCAAAGAAAGTACCATGCCTGGGATTCATCAAAGACCTAGTTGTGACCTTATCTGAAATAGCTGTTAAGAGTATAGTTTTAGACATAGTTGTCACTAATATTCCTTCCAAGTTTGGCATGCTCCTGTGAAGGTCATGTTGTGCTAAACTTGGAGGATCACTTTATATGGACATGTCTTTTACTACTATTTCAGTCTATGGAGGTGAACACTTAAGGTTATATAGGGAAGTCAGATTCCTTCATACTGTTTGTAGGTCTGATCAACCAAAAAACCACCTTATCTTTGTAGTAGATCAGGATTTTGGTTTCTTTTATTTATCTTCACAAAATTCATCAAACACTCAACTTTCCATTGAAAATATAGTTTCCAAACCTAAACTTGTAGAATGAGATATCTCAAACATTATTTTGATGGCTCTTTCTCAAAGGAAGGAGCAGGAGTAGGAATTGTTTTAATTTCACCAAATAAAGAAAACATAACTTAGTCATGTAAACTTGAATTTGAGGTCACCAATAATGTGGATGAGTGTGAGGCTTTTCTTCTTGGTCTTGAGCTAACTAAGAGTATAAAGGTTCAAAACTTGAGTTCCTTTTCTGATTTTGAGCTAATAGTAAACCAGGTTAGAAATCTTTGTCAAACAAAACACCCAAGCCTATAGAAATGAAGCTTGGGACACAATTGAATTTTTTTACCAAGGATTTAACATAAATGCTATTCCCAGAGGTGAAAATATGCATGCTGATTCACTAGCTATCTCAACAAGCTCTTTCAAAATCCCTGAGCCAGTATTGTTAGAATACCAAATTCGAGTCAAGTATAGACCATCAATTCCTGGTAACCTTAAACACTCGCAGATTTTTGAAGACGGTGAACAATTAAAATATTTCCTTCAAGTCATTGATGAATTCTCAAATATGCAAATTGAAGAAGATAAAAAAGATGTTCAGGAATCAAATCACCAAAATCCAGAAACTCCATTAAGTCCTAAAATTCTTGATCATGATATCATCCAAATACCTAATAATTTTATTCCTAAAGGATTAGTACCATTGGAAAAACTATTTGATAATAATGATGTCTCTAAAAACCCCTTTTTTAACTCACCTGAAGAAGAAATCGGAGAATGCAATATTGGGACTTTGAATGATGTAAAAAATGTTAAATTGTCATCAACCTTGCCTTTGGATGTAAAAATCAAATACTTGAATCTTCTTAAAAACTACAAAGATTTTTTTGCCTTGTCTTATAATGAGTTAAAAAAATGTGATACATCTTTGATTAAGCATAAGATTCCTTTGAAACCATAAGCAAAACCATTTCAGCAAAAACTAAGAAGAATCAATCCCATAATACTCCAAACCATTGAGAAAGATCTTAAAAAGCTGCTTGATGCTGATATCATAGTCCCTTTAAGGCATTCTGATTGGATAGCTGACCTAGTTCCCGTCAGAAAGAAAAATGGTGAGATTAGGCTATGTGTAGACTTCCGAAATTTGAACAAATCATCTTCAAAAGATAACTATCCATTGCCAAAAATGGATCATCTACTTTGAAAAGTTTCAGGTGCAAATAGGATTTCTATGCTAGATGGATTTTCTGCTTACAACGAGATCATGTTAAGTCAAGCTAACCAAGAAAAAATTGCTTTCACCACTTCTTGGGGTACATTTATGTATGCTAGAATGCCATTTGGGTTGACCAATGTTGGAGCCACTTTCCAGAGAGCGATGGACCTAACATTTGTAGGTAAAACATCTGAATTGACTGTCATTTATTTTGATGATTTAACTGTTTTCTCTTATTCTGATAAAAATCATTTAAAACACTTTAGCAAGGTTTTTGACAGGTGCAGGAAATTTGGCATATCCATCAATCCAAAGAAATCTTTATTTTCTGTAAAGGAAGGGAAATTACTAGGCCATATAATCTCCAAGGAGGGAGTTATAATTGAACCAAAGAGAGTTTCAACTATTCAGACCCTGTCTCTACCAAGGAATAAGAAAGAGATACAAACCTTCCCTGGAAAGATTCAATTTCTCAGAAGCTTCATCCCCAATTATGCAGAGATGTTTAAGGATATAACAGATATGCTAAAGAAAAACAATGAAGTGAAATGGACAATTTCTACTAGATATGCTTTTGATCAGATCAAAAAGGCTATATCTGAAGCTCCTACATTAGCGAGTCTTGATTATTCTTCACCTTTTAGCATATTTTCTTTTGCATCTGCGACAACCTTACCTGCTGTACTTTTACAGAAAAACACAAATGGAGATGACCAACCTATAGCCTTCTTTTCCAAAGTCATGAGGGATGATGAACTTAGGTACGATATTAGTGAAAACCAAGCTTATTCCTTAATTCAAGCCCTCAAAGCCTTTAGAACCTATGTCCTGCATTCACACATTACAGCTTATGTCCCTATTCATGATGTTCAAACTATTTTGACCTAGCTTGATACTGATGAAAGAAGAGGAAGATGGATTGCTAAAATCCTTGAATTTGACCTTGAAATTAAGACCACAAAGCTAGTAAAAGGACAAGGCCTGGCCAAATTGTTAGTTGAATCCAATTGTAAAGTATTGGGGATAAATCTTGTTTCTGCAATTTCATCTGGGGAGAACCCACAAGAACCTTCCTCAATTTCATCTGGGGAGAATCCAAAAGAACCTTCCTCAATTTCATGTGAGGAGAATCCACAAGAACCTCCTCCTCTTGTAGAAGGGGAGAACCCACAAGAACCTCTTTCCTCGGATCAAGCCATTCTTGTTCACATAGATCCGAAATATCTACTCTCTGATTGGTACTGTTATCACTCAGGTTGTTCCCTTTGACTCCTAAGGCAATACGGCCGAGGTAACCACAAACCAATCTTTGGACTGCAGGTCCTAGCCTACCAGCAGTCAGAGAGGGCTCTCTCTTTAGGATTTAACTTTGTTTTAAGGGATATTCTAGGCTAGATAGATGCACATGGTTTTGATTGGTTTAGTGGAGATTGATCTTAATCAAACAGAGTTGGCATGCAAAGTGTAAGAAGTTCAAACCATTGGGCATGGAGTCATGACTGTGAACTGAAGGGTGTGTTTTCTTTGGTAGAAGAAGGGAATATAGAGCAGGATAGCTACACATGGCACAATGATTTATGCTGAACAAGGATGGAATGGAGGTCGGGGAATGAGAGGCAATTAAGGATCTCTCATCCAGCCAAAGAGGGAAAGTGGATGAAAATTGTGTGGGGCAATGAAGAATTCCCAGACAACATTCATATAATGAAGGGAATAGCTTAAACATGCGCAATTAAGAATGCATATTCATCACTAGTTTCAGAGGAAAACATGGAAAAGCTACACGAATTGAGCACAGAGGGCATGAAAACCAATTATGGTCTATTCTTTCTTCCTGCAACTTAGATTATGATATATATTTGGTACAACTATGTATAAACTGATAAACGGAGGGAGGAAAAACTTATTGAATCGTGAGCAAGCACGAGAATTCCATACCAATTTCTTAAGCCATTAAAAGCACAACCAGCCAGTTCATATGCAAGCATTCCAACAATCTTTGATTATAGAAGTTCTTAATATTTATAGTGCAGCTCTCAAAATGAGAGATCAACCAAACAACCCACCAACCCTTCTTACATTGTTCAGGGCTGTATTTATAGGCAAAATATCTACAAAAAAGATCTGCTAGAAGATCTTTAGGAAATAAATGTAGTTAACCTAACTTGTCTTATAAGTAATGAAAAATATCTATCTAATGCTGCGCTAGGGGCAGCTGTTTCAAAAATGAGGCTATCTGTCTTTTTCTGTTATGCGCTGGCCATTCATCATAACTGCGCATTGGTCTCTATTCCACTGCTCTTGAGTGGCTTTACTGTCCATTAACTGTGGTCTGAGAGCCTTAAATGGCTTCACCGCTTTCTTATGGTTGATCTGATACTCTTTGTCGCTTCACTGATACTCTTTAATTGAATCTAGGCTTCTTCTTCTTCTCTCTGATATGCTAAAAACTGTTAAATCGCCCATTTTCTGCCCTTTCGAGGCAAAAATAACTGCTAAAAATTAATATTCTCCATTTTGGCCTATTTCCCTTAACGATGTGCTAATCGTGCATCAAACATTGCCTCAGAATTTCATTCCGGGCCTCTGAAGCATTGATTTCGCACTTGCGCGCTTTCCTTTCAGCGGATGACGTTAGCGATACCGTAGGTGATGTCAACAGTACGACAGGTGACATCAGCAGTGGAAGTACAGGTGATGACGTTAGCAGGGTGACGTGGCAGGGTGACACAGCAGGGTGACGCAGCAGGGTACAACACAGTGGCAGGTGAGGTGGAAGCATCGTCATGCAGTGACGTAAGCAACAAGGTAGGGCGGTAAGCGGTTTGCGTCGGACCGCTTTTGGTACGGGAGCAGTATGTGTCAGGGGTAGCCCGATGCAATAGGCGGCCGACAGCTGTCCTGGTGTATGACGGTGAAACCGTCGACCATCGGGTACTATCTTGCCACTATGAAGGGGCACTCGATATTGACGAAGGCCGTCGGATTTGTGGGGAGTGATCCGACGGTGGACGGGAAGGCAAAACGCTCGGGGTTTAGCATAACAACGCGCCTGATAAACATAATTTTTTCACGGCTGCAGGTGGGTTAAAACCTTAGGTTTAGAGGTTAATGTGTTTTCGTGTGGGACTATGGTTATTTATTAATCGGACATTAATAAAATCCAAATGCAATGTGTGCAGAGGGTGTGGTATGGTTTGGTGTGTAGGGGAGGGGTTTAGCGTGACGGTTATTCATTTAACTAGAGGTTAAACAAATCCCAAGGGAAATGAACGTGGAAGGGCTAATACTAAGGCCCCAAATAGACCTAGTATTTCCCAGACTTTTAATTATTTGGCTATAGTTGCCATGGGGTGGGATATTTAATATTTTTGGGGTTTTTATATAATTTTTTGTAGAATAGGGGGAGGGGAAATGATTTAGGGAGCTAGATAATAGGGTTAAATGTTAATATAAGGTTTTGGAATGCAAAGGAGGGGATGCATGCTAAGCTTAGAATGGAAACTTAAGCATAAGGAAATAAATGGATAGTGTAAAGATAAATTTTACACAAGAAATGTGGCTTCTTTTCACTAAGCCAACTCAGATGTCAACGTGGTTTTTAACCAGGATGGAGTGAAAACTGGACTGGTTGGGCAGATCCCAAGGTCCTCAAGGGGATGTTAGTGAGTGATTTGGGAAATAGGAAGAAGGGGGAGTTAGAGATTCCTTGCCTGATCTGATCAACATGAGAAAGTGCCACAAAACTGTGATCTGAATGAATATAACACTTGAAAATATGAAATGGATCACATAGCTTGATTTCTGCAACCACGAAACTACTTACCCAACCTACTTTACCTTGCATTTTTTCTTCTTTTGGTTTGGGTGAACTTGAACTAGAAAACCCAACTTTTCAACTTTTTCCTTTTATTTACTGTCCTCCTACCTACATCTATACTTATTCCATCCAGGGGCTCAGATTAAGCTGTTGAGCACCCTTGCTTCTCTAACTATCTAAGAATCTGCCAAGTTTAAGCTATTTGGACAGATAATGATTCTCTATATTCTACAACAGGAAATTGAGACCTAGGGAGACCAAGATTAAGTTGTTTGGATCTCCCTTTAATTGAAAATTCTTCAAAAATGGAATAACTTATCAAAATTGGAATGCAGTAGAGGCACTTAGACTAGCACACTCTCATGGACACTTCTCTGGCCTCTGCAGCAAATATGGAACATTGCAGCCTGCAGAGCATGACATATTTGGCGTGTAAACATGTCAATCATGAAAGATGAATACCTGCTGTGAGCAGGAGGCTAACAGGCACTCTGATATTGTTCAGTTTCTTAGGGATTTTCAATGTCCATCTAATCTTGACTTGAAGCAGTGCAAAGCCCTCAAGCTTAAAGCAGTAAAATATTGCATTATCAATGCTAATCTATATTGGAAAGACCCTCTTAATATCCTTCTTCTTTATTTAATGGAAAATGAAACAGAGGGTATTATAGATCAGTTCCATCCAGGGCTTTGTGGTGGACACTATGCCTAGAGAGCAACAGCCTACAAAATTTTAAAAGCGTGTTTCTACTGTCCCACACTCTTTAAAGAGGTTGGAGCAAGAGTAAGAAGTTGCATACCATGCCAATTATTTGCAGGGAAACAAAAACTATTAGCACTTCCTTTAGTTCTAGTGTTGGTTCATGCGCATTTTCTACAATGGGGGTTCAAGTTTATAGGGAAATTCATCCACAATCAAGTAATCAAAACATATGGATTTTAACTGCTACAGACTATTTTACCAATTGGGTAGAAGCCATACCTTTTAAAAATGCAATTGATACTATTGTGATTAAATTCCTTGAAGAAAATATCCTATCAATATTTGGATGTCCTCAACAAATTGTTACACATAATGCAACAGCTTTCAATAGTCCTAAAATGATTGAGTTTCGTCAAAAGTATTCAATCCTATTACACCATTCTACACCATACTATCCAGAGGATAATGAGCTAGTAGAGTGCTCCAACAAGAGCTTAGTTAAGGTCATTAAGAAGACTCTTGAAGACCATAAAAGGAGTTGGGACAGCCACCCAATCCATGTGATTTGGGCAAACACAGTTTCTCCTAAGAGATCAATAGGCAAGTCCCCTTTCCAATTAGTTTATGGCAAGGAAGCAAATTTTCCTACTCATTTAGCTTTACGTGTTATGATATTCCTTCAAGAATCCTATGAAGAAAAAGATGATTTCTCAAGAAGGATTAATCAAATTATTGAGTTGAATGAAGACAGGGATGAAATTCAGTACAAGCTAAGGAAATACCAAAATAAGATAAAAGAACTATTTGACAGAAAGGCTAGAGAAAAAAATTTCAAGAAAGGTGACCTAGTGCTTATATGTGATACAAGGAGAGAAGATAAAGGCAAGCATGCAAAATTTGACAACCTCTGGTTTGGTGCATTTAATATTGTAGAAGTCAAAGGGAATAATACATTCATCCTAGAGAATTTGGAAGGAGATTATTCCACATTTCCAGTCAATGGGAAATACTTGAAACATTGCATTCAATATTAATTTTTCATCCATTCATTCACCATCTGTAAATATTTGGAGAGTTCATTTCATTTTTTAAATATTTGCAAGTGAGTATCTGTTTCAGCAAGGACTCCATAGCCCGAGGAGAAGGCACTTGGACATGCTTGTTCTCTGCATCCTATAGGCGGAAGCAATCCCCAAATGGAGCCGATGTTGTAACATAATTTGGTTTTGATAAGTTAGTATATTAGTCCAAAATAATTTTAAAATGTTAAGTTAGGATATGGATGCAAAAGAAAGAAAAGTTAAAATGCTAGGCCAATTTAATGTTTTATAGGCATGCATATCAATAAAATGATAGGTGTTAGCTGCCCTAAACAAAGAAGGCAAAATAAAGATAAAATGTCAGGGAAGCAAAAAGAAAATAAAGGTTTAATTTCATATTTTTATAAATGCAAAGGTTGCTAGTCAAAATGTGCCATATTAGAAAATGTCAAATTACGTTAATATATAATTAGTTCCTTAATCGATATTAATTCTTTGGTTATAAACTTTTGCATTTCAATTATATTTTAACACACAAGTTTTATTTGACCCCAGCAATAAATGATAAAACGTCTTGTTGCATTTGAATAACGAAGGCGCATTATCCGACTGTTGATCTACTCCCCGCCTAGATCAACGTTGGGGAGAGATTTCGCACCCCCCACTAGTGTTTCATGTTAAGACGATGATGGGGGGGTCCGCAAAGAGGTTCCATGGCAAACTCCCCAACCTTACGTGTTGTTCTCATGTCTCTCCATAGCCCCCATGCACAAAACCACAAACAACTCCCTACCCCCCCGAAAACAACTCGTAGTTTTCTCCACAAATGACTCTTTCACCCCGTTAAGAAGACGTTATCCCTCCACTAATCTCGACCTACCACCTCACCTATCCGTTGCTTATTCCTCCTATCTGTTACCTCTTTACATGCTTGTCCCACCCCCGTTCAACATACCATTGTATCCATCCATTGTAGTCCCGCTCCCTTTCATTTAAAGCTGCTATGGTTACCAACAAAACCGTTACCCCCTCCTGCAGCTTATAAATAAAACGAAACCGCCCCTTTTTTCATTTTCTTCTGATTATTCTCAATTTTTTTGCAGGTTTATAGTGTTGCAGAACTTCTTTCCTTTTGCTCAGTCTTTCATTTATAATAATTTTTCTTCTTGTCTGCCACCATGGCCCCAAAAGAAAAATCCAAGAAGCAGACCATAGAGGAGAGTACTGTTACCTCGACCTAGCCTGACCTTGACCATATCCCAAGTCTGATTCACTATTCAAAGTTGCATAAGCCAAGTGTGAGTTTGATTTTTATGAACTACACTTGTGGCTTATACAGAATTATCTTGACCATCAAGATCCAGTTAGGTTTTGGGAGTCCATGTTGCCTTTTTACAATTTCCAAAAGACACATGAATTCCCTAATCTTATTACCTCGTGTCAAGCCAAGTATGACCCTATGAAAAGGGCAGTGATGGCTCAGAATGGATACATTCTCATAACCATTTCTACTCAAACTATAAATGAAATGCTCTTGGTTCCTCAAATTGACTCCTTGACTTAATTATCACTAGCATCACTTATGGATCTTTACCATAAGTTAACTTTCCCACAAAGAGCCCAAATATTCAAAATATTTTTGCCTGAGGATGGAGAATTGCCAAAAATAAATCCACCTTATTCATCTGCCATGTTTCCTGAAGCCTCTAGACATTGCATTTCCCTTCTTTCCTATCTATTAGCATACCCTGATGACCAACCTGTTGATGAAGTAATCCTTAGTTTCCTATAAATTTTCAATAAAGACCAACAACCAGCTTTCATGTATAATTACAACCAATTCTTGGCTGATAATATACATTATTAATTCATGAACTTCACTGTGCAGGGAGTGTTCAATTACAACGCTGTAATTGTTCACATGCTTCTTTTTCAACAAGGTGATCAGTTACCAATTAAACTTAGCAAGCAGGATGAACAAGGAGTGAATCAATCTGTGATTCACTGGACAGAAATGGTCAGAGCAACTTCTACCACCTCACCATTTTCAGAATTTGTGGATGCATTTATACATCTAGTGGTACAGATCCTTAACAGTCAGACAGAGCCTAGAACTGGGAATGAGATTAAAAGGATCCTACACTTAAGTTAACAAACCAAAACTAGTGACTGGAATTTATACCAGAACTACACTGAAATACGAATATATGATTGTGAGCTTTCACCATACAAGCAGCCTAAATATGTTCCTTTGAGAATATTTTCTCTAGAATATATCAGGCGGATGATTCACATGGATGGGCTACATTTTGTATCGGGTAAAAGAAAGTCCCAATTCAAGCTCAAAGCACAAATTGGGTCATTTCTTTGCAACACCAGATCAGGTAGTGTTGAGGCATATGCATTATTGAAGAAGATGAATTTCTAGCCTAGTTTCACTTGGTCATATGATCCTTTTGGCATCATTTCTGCCTTAAGGGTTAGTTTCAAGATGACTCTGTACAACCATACTCCAAGGCCAGAAATTGAGAAATTTATAAATGAAGAAACATGGGTTGATGGGAACCTTCAAGAAGAAGATGAGAAGGTTGTGTCTACTCCCACTTATCAGACTCTAGTTGTTCAGAGTAACCAATAGAAAAGGTTGAGAGAAGAAAATTCATCCATTGAAGATGTTCTGAAAGGATTCATTTTCAGCAGAAGAAACCTAAAGTTAGCATGATCACATCAGCAAAAGAGACTCCACCAGTGATTATTGATCTTGGAGATCCAGAAGTGTCTACATTAGTAGGAGTTAGTGTTTCAACCACTCCTCCCACAATTAGTGCTTCAACTACTCCTCCTGCAACTTCACCTGCCAGAGAAGCACTAGAAATTATTTAGTGAATAGGAACCAACACTTCGGATGATTCAAACATATTTTCAAGGTTCCTAGAAATTAAGCAGAAAAATGAAACTTTAAAGTCCAATGTTTATAGTCAGTTCTGGAAGCAATCTTCCACCTCCCAAAATAGGTTCCATTCTGCTTTTGATGGTGAAAATGGTAGAATGCAAATGGATTTCTTACAAGCCCAGATTACATTCCCTAAATCACCATCTGATTACAAGAAGACCATGTTTTCATTTTACACTAGTTAAATCCATCCAATTGACTAGATGGATATGCATAGAAAAACTGGTGAGATGATGTTTTCTATTATGAAAACCACAACCAAGTCTCTTTCTAAACTCAGGACTGCTCTATCAAATGTTCAGTCCCAACTTAAGTTAGAAAAGATCTCCTGTCTAGCTAAAGACAGTAAGATAAAATCATTAGAGGATTTTGTGATTAAAGTGGGATATGATCCCAAGGGTGTAAAATCTACAGAACGACTTCTTAAGAAGAAAGATGCAGACATTGCTGCATTGAAGAAACAGTTGAAGTTGCCTTCAACAGAGGATCCCTTGACCAAGGATATGGCAGAAACTGAACAACAAAAGGGGGATATGCTCAAGCTTATTATTGAGCATAACATACAGTTAAAGAAGATGGAAGAACATATTGAAGAGCTATTGAAGGAGAAGGAAACAACACAAATTTCCATAGTGTCCATTATAGCAGTCCCAATAGTAGTTGTAGGTACTGAGCATAGTTCCTCATCTACAGCCATTGAGTCTACATCAACAAGTTACATCTAACCCAGCTAGATTGGCACAAGAATTGTCAATCTAGAAGCTGGAAAACCAGAAGCTACTTCAGAAATTTCAAAATCTATAATTGTAGAAAGTACAAAATGATACTAAGTATCTGGAAGAAATGTAGAAGACTCACAAATTAGAGCTTAAAATATAGAAGTTGGAGAGTGAGTCACTAATGGTAGACACTCTGGCTCATGTCAAGGAGAGTATTTGGACAAAAATCAGTCAATCTATGACAGATGTATGGCCATCCATACATATTATTTTTGAGTAGTAGGAACTTATCACTAGGTGTAGAGAAATGATTGAAGAACAAAAAGCAGCCTTGAAGACCAACCCAACAGAAGCCACATATATGATCAAGGTTTTGAATTCAAAGAGAAAAGGGGAATTAGAATAAATAAACATCTCTGACATAACAACCACCATTTTAGAGACCAAAAAGGCATTACAGAAAAGGAATTTGATCAATCAATTGGAAACTAAGTGTCAAACCCTAGAGATTTAAGAGATTTCATTCCAAATTTAATGTTTTAAATGAGAAAGGATTTCCAGGAATAGTAGGTTTAAATGATAAGTTGATTAGATTAGATAATTATTGCAAGGAGTTATATGCTATTGCTGTAGACAGAACCAAATTTGTAGGAGCGAAAGGACAAATAACAGGGAGGGCTTTCCTAAATGCCTTGGAATATGATTTAACCATCTTACATGAAATCAAGCACTTGTTTCTCACCAAGGCCAATTTAGAAATATATACAGAGTCGGATGAAACATTTAGTAAGATAGTAAATGTAGAAATCCAAAGTGAACAAAAATGGGATCATTTGTGTGAAACGATTGAGTATTTCCTCATTATGATAGCATGACAGCTCATAAGTGTTTCCATGCCTGATGTTCAACAAATTTCAAAAGAATAGAGCCACCTCTTCAGCAGTTTTTTCGGTTCCTATTATATTGTTCTATTTTTGTAATTTTGTACTATTTTGGTGTTCTATTCCAAATAGATTGTAGATCTTTTGTAAAATTTTGTATAAATAACTCCTCCTCTGAGTTATTAAGGGTTGAACCCTTGAACAAGTTATCAAGAATATTTGTACTAAGTTGGAGCATTTTGAAATAATAAAAGATTATGGATTTGCCTCATATGGTCTGTCTCTCAGTGAGTTGTATTTCACCTTGTCTATTCATTATATCTTCTTCATATAAATTAAGTCTTTTGTAGTTATCCGATTTAAAATTTAATTGAATTTCAGTTTCATTTTGGATCCTGTGTGAATTTGTAATTTAAAAAAGAGATAAAAATTTACAGAACTATTTGTTATTGTAAATTCCTCTTTGAGTATAAATTGCAGTAGATCTCTGTGATAGCCTGATCATATTTTGTTGATTAAGAAACCACTGTTTTGTTAATTTCTGCTTATGAATGATTAAATATTCAGTTTTAATATCAAATCAATTATACCTCTCCATACTCTAGTTCTACGTCACATTAAAATCAAACTAACCATGTGTAATTAAAGAACAACCTTTCATTTGATCAAAAATCTGTCTAAGTTTAAAGCACCTGGTTATAAATAGTTCATTGGTCATCCAATCACTCAAAACAACAAAACATTATAGATGCTTTGGAATAATTAATTGACCTTAGGTTATCTCAACGGACAACAAAAAGTTTACTTTGCACCAAGAAAACCCTCAACCATTGGCCCTCTTAGCAACGACCTACAAGCAAATCGCACTCTCACTTGAAGTTATTATGGGAGGTTGCAGAACCATGTTTCTGCAGCCCGAGGGATGTTGCGATGTGGCACTTTTGTAGTCTCTTTATATCTTAACACTTATAAATTTCTTCGCATACATAAATTACTTTGCACTTATATATTACTTCGCAAAATTACATTCATCACTTAAACATAACATAAACATCCATAAACTTCACAGTACTGAAATAAAATGCATATATTAAGCAAATAAACACATGTAGACACAGATTTTACCGTGGTTCATCCCGATGTGGGACTATGTCCACAAGAATTGTTGCTTATAATATAGACTTCGTACAACAAACAGTTCTTCCCTGTACACACAACTACAGGTTGTTTGCGCACTAAGCTGCAAATGGTCTGTGCACTCAGCTGCAGACCCAGGCCTTTGCACACACAGCTGTTGAGCCTCACCCTTTCTTCAAAGTACAGATGAATAGAATTAAACCATAAACATAGATTTCGATCAATACTTGTCCTTCTTCTTTATTATTCATTCCTATATATACTATTACATGAGGGATTACATCGCTACATTACCATGGACCTGTTACCATGGATTCCAAAATACAAGGGATTATGGTCCAAAACCATCAACTTATACAATATTATATGTTTTTACAAAAAGGAAGAGGCTTCACTGCGAAGCTCCTACGCTGTGCAGTGACTTTGTTGCACGGTCTTCATTGTGCTCCGCTACTCTGCTGTGTGGTCCACTTCGTGCTCTGCTGCGTGGTCCACTTCGTACTTTGCAACATATTTTCTACTGCGCGGTCCACAAAACTACTTGTTTCTTGCCGAAAATCTAGATAAGTTGGGTTGCACCCAACATGCCCCAAACACTCACCTATGACTCGTCCCAAGTCACTTAGCTGTTGTGCCTCTGAAATTTTCTGCAATGTTGTTGTAGGCCTGATTGAATTGTTGGAGCACTTCTGTCATCTGTTTATCCTCGCGGCGTGCTTCCTCGAACAATGCTTATGTTACATGCTCTGCAGCCTCCTGTATCAATGCTTCCTCGTTTTGTCAAAGCTCTTGAAGCTTCTCATCTACTGTCTGTGAGAGACGAAGAGCCCATCCTACCAAGGCTGAGTTCTTTCTATTAATATTTTCTCTTCCCTCTTTAGCTCTTCGATCCACTTTTGCAGTCTCTTCGCTTCTTGATCTTTGTGAGATTCTACAATAAGAAATGCCTTCACAACTGCTTGAATTTCCTCTAACTATTGCTACTTTTGCTACATCTCCTCCTGTAGTTTCTGAACATTTGGATCTTCTTGTAGTGAAATCCAAACTTGCATTCTCTCGTCCAGTAGTTTGTTCTAGTTCGCCAATGCTTCGGAGATGCTAAAGATGACTAACTTTAGGTCAACCTCCCTCCATTCTCTTACATCTTGTGGCGTACCTCGCTGTAGCTTCAATTGCAGATCACTGATTTTGACTTTGTATTCAAAATGTGCCGTGAAAAATTTATCCTTATGTTCCTTGATTGCAAGGATGAGCTTCACTACCTTTTCTTTTGTTGATTCCTCTTTGCAGGCCTCCATGTCTAGAATTCATTTGCATGTTGTTTCTACTATGTCCTTTAGCTACTGATATTCTTTTGCTATTTGATCTCTCTCTTGTATTGTTTGGTCAAGCTTCTGTGACACTGCAGCGTGCTCCTTTTCCACCTGTATGTTGAGCTGCGATGTGCGCTCTTCCCTTAGCTTTAGTTCCTTTGTAATATTTTCATGCAGCTTATGCAACCTTGATAGAGACACTACTGCAATGTTAATGTTTATGCGTGTCCACTCCTTGGCTTGCTGTTGAATTTTTGCTGACTCAAATTGTAGAGCCCCTGCAGATATCTGTGTCAGCCTCGCTACAAGGGTAGGCATAATCGACTTTCCTTTTGTAATCATTTGTTGTATTTGTGTAGGTTGTCTAATCAACATTGGAAAAAGCTTCAACTCGGTGATCCTCTCCTGCACACCTTTGATAATCTCATCGTAATGATCTTCCACCTTGTTCCAAGATTCCGATGTGATATCTGAACCTTATCTCTAATTTGGTCCAAGTCACCCTTAGTAAGAAGCATTGGTGTGACATCCTTTGACTTATCTGCCTTATGCTTCTTTTTGGGCTTGGTGGAAGCTTAACCTTCACTCCTCCTTTTCTCTGCGACATATTTCTTTGTTTCTACCTTCTCTGTCTGCTTCATTGTATCCTGGCCTCCTTAAGGTTCCTCCTCATGTTCTTCTTCATGGTGTTCTTCTTCCTCTTACTCTTCCTCTGCTTCCTTCTCCTTATCTTTTCCACTGCCTTCTCCATGGTGCAAAGTGTCCAGTTCTTCTTCTTCTATTGGACTATCTCCTTCCTCCTCCAATAGAGTCATCCAATCTATGGCCCATGTCTATGCTACTTCGAGTAGATCATAATATTTGACTATATATGGAAATGGATGCCATTTCTTCTTCACGTGTCTGCACGCCTATATGTATAATATATGAAAATATTCCTTGAACCTCGCCATGGGATTGTACAATTTGTATAAACTTAGTGAGGCATGGATACTGGTTTACAAGCATGTGTAGATCCATCTGATATAGTATAAAAAATATCATGTTTTCGTGTGCGCGCGATCATTGAGTGGTATGCCACAATGAAGCATACATCACAACCTCACATACATCTTCTTCTCTCAGAGGAAATTGTGTATCCTTCTGTTCCTTCCATGTCAACGTAGAAATGATCAATAATAGCCAGGCATAATGGAAAGATGTACCTTTCTCCTAGACTTCACAATATGCGTCCAGGAATTCCTTACATAAATATGTAGCCTAGTTATACTGGACTCCATTTGCACACTACGTAGCTAAAGACACCATCGACGCAGGTACTTCGTTTGCACGACACTTCCTCATAATCTTTCCAGCTAGAATATCTTCCGTGAAGTGGACAGCTTGGTCATTGATGGAGTTTATGTCGTAGCCCCTATTTCCATTCACCAATCCATACTTCTACTTCATGCTTTCTGCCAAGGCATGGTTCTGGTCCTTCCTGAAGAAATCCTCCATGGGATTCCACTCTTGGTATGGTAATATCATTATCCACCAAATCAACATTTGATCTATGCGGATTTTATTCCCCATCCACAAGTGTCCATCATGTGCTAACATAAAAAATTGTCGAACACACACTGTGTTTGATGAACTCTTGCCAAAGTGTGGCATATTTAACATGTTGAGCAGTCCTGACTCCGAAAGCCCATTCATCCATCACTATGGTTCTAATCTTGTCACTCCACTTTCTAGGTGGTGAACCTACTGCATGTACCAACGTGGTGTGAACTGTGGGTACTTCGTCTCGTCATTAAAATCATTATCTGTGAATTTCAGCTGTGGGGTTTTTCTTAAAATATCTCCTTCAAACGACACATCCTCCAACAATAGAGGTGTGAACATCCCATACTTTGCATCTTTGGCATCCTTTACAGGCTTACCGTTGGACTTCCTTGGTGGGATATATGCAGGCAGAGGTGAGATTAACGTTGCGCCACCTTCCTCAGCCTGGATTTCCTCCACGTATTCTTCCATGTCAACTTGTTGAGGTTTCTTCTAAGGCCTTACATGGTTGGCAAGCTTCTTGTCATTCTTTTTCTTGGTTCTAACTTCCTTGGGTTGCTTCTACCTCGGCGATGTCTGCAGATTCTGTGGCGGCAATGCTGCTACTGAGGGTGTTGTTGCTACGGGTGTTGCTACTGGTGATGTTATGGGTGTATCAGTTGTTGCTATGGCGACTTCTTCCATAACTCATTCTTTACCTTTCCTAAAAAATTCGCACAAATTCTTCAGTCGATAGGATATTCATACAAGAAATCTTTGTAACTACTTCACACTATTACTTTCTCAAGCGCTCGATTCAGCGAAGTTTTTAATCTCAGTGAGAGTCGGTTATTTATAACAATTTTGACCTTCGAACCTCATCATTAGATTTTGTTTTGTCCCAATTTTATTTAGATTGTGCCATTAAATGTGTATTTCTCATTAAATTCTACCAACTATCGTCTTAAATGCAACTTGATGCCTATCTTTTCTTTGTAACGATCATATTTCTACTTTTCCGGTGAACTTTGACACGTTGCCTATTGCAGTTCACCTTTGTCTTACATCACGGCTTCCTACGAACTTTGACACGCCCCCTATTGTAGTGCATCTCTGTCTTACGTCACGACTTCTTATGAACTTCGCCATGTTCCTAATTGTAGTGAACTACTTTCTTCATCGAAGCTCTCTCTATAGTGTAGTTTATAGTCCAGTGTCCACTTTCAACTGCATGTGACACTAAGAATTTCCTTCTTTCTTCTTTAGGGAAAAGTTGTAGGGAAATTGTTGTCCCTATACAACTTCAAACTACTTCCATTCGCTTTTCCTTGAATTAATTCTCCACTTAACTTTGCTAACTGTACTATGCCTACATCAATAATATATTGAATAACATATGGGCCTAACTAATGTGTTTTGAATTTCCATGAAATTGAACAAACTTACTGTCATAGAGGAGAACAAGGTCTCCTACATGAAACTTCTTTTCCTTAATGTGCATGTCATGCCAAGCCTTTTCTCTTTCCTTCTGCACTTGTTGATGAAATCCTACTATAAACCTGTCTTCTTCCAGAGAAATTAACTTCAACATCCTTTATTCCATTATGTTGGGGTCTGCCATATTTGTAAAAGCTACAATTATTAAGCTAGGGATAATGTATTACATGGGCATCACTACTTCTTGCCCATAAACCAACCTAAAGGGTGTCTAACTTGTCAAATTTTTGCATGTAGTCCTATAAGCCCATAATACTACTAGAATTCTAAGATCCCAATAATCCCTATTCGCATTACATACCTTAGTCAGTGCATTATCCAAAATTTTATTGAATGCCTCCATAGTTCCATTTGCATGAGGATGATAAGGAGTGCTCTTTTTGTGGTAGACTTGAAAAACCTGAGTTAATGCTTCAATGGTATTATTCAAGAAATGTGACCCTTGGTCAGTCATCAATATCTTTGGGCACCCAAATCTGGACAATATGTATGCAAAGATGAACTTCATAGCATTTTTTGCACTGTAATCCTTCACTACTTCTGTTTCGGCCCACCTTGTCAAATAATTAGTTGCAGTGATTATATACCTCACACCAGTCCTTTTCCCTGGTGGATTGATAGGTTCAAAAAAATCAATAGCCCATTTGTCAAAAGCTTGCAAAGTTAGTTGTGGTACTAGTGGCATATCATCTCTCCTTGAAGTGTTTCCTATTCTTTGGAAGATATCACAAGCTTGATAGTACTCCCTTGCATCTTTGTGTAGTGTAGGCCACCATAGCCCTGATCTTAAAATTTTTTGCACAATGGCTTTCCCTTCATAATGTCCACCAATTGTGCCACTATGATCTTTTGTTAAATCATTTGCCTTTCGTGCTCAGGAACATATCTATGCAGTATTTCATCTGGTCCCATTTTATACAAATGTTCTGCTATCAGTGAAAAACGTGTTCCCTTAACCACCAATTGCTTCTTCTGTTGTGTAGTGTATTCTGAAGGAGCCATCCTTGTGGTTAGGAACTGAATAATATCAACAAAGTGATCATCTGCTATCCTAATTGCAAATAGTTGTGCATCAAGAAGATTATCCTCCATATTCATTGGCTCTTCTCCTGTCTCTAACCTTGACAAATGATCAGGTCTAGCCTTTAGTCTTCCTAGCTTGACAACAACTTCAAAATCATACTCCTAAAATAGTAATATCCGTCTGCAATTTTTTCCTCCTAAAACAGGCTTATTGACATGGTAATTTAGTGGAGAGTGGTCCGTGAAAATCTTAAAATGTGATCCCAAAAAATAATGTCTGAATTTTTGTAAAGAATATATCATAACTAGTCCTTCTCCTATGTAGTTCTATATTTCTTTTCTGCTTTAGACAGTTTCCTACTTGCAAAATCTATAGGGTGATTGATTTCTCCTGCACCAGGCTATGTCAACACCACTCCTAAAGTTATGCATGAAGCATACAGTGAACATGAAATTCCTTATTCAAATATGGAAATACGAGTATAGGATCAGTTACCATATTTTATTTTAGTTTGTCAAGGCTCTTTTGACAGTCTTCATTCCATAGGAAAGTAACATCTTTCTTAAGCAATTTTTCCATAGGCGCAATATTCTGTGCATATCCTTTGATAATTTTTCTATAATATCCTCTATGTCCCAAAGTGGTGCAAAACTGTCTCACTTTTTTTGGTGGAGGTAAATACACAATGATAGAAATCTTTGAAGGATCCATCGTCAATCATTTCTTGCAAACAATAGGTCCTAGCAATATACCAAAAGGTACATAGAATGTGCACTTCTTAATGTTCAGAGAGATATGATATTGTCTGCATGTGTCGAGCATCAGTCTTAAGCTTGCAATATGTTTCTTCAATAACCCAAATATTGTCCAATCATCGAAGTATACTTCTAAGAACTTGTGAATATATTCTTTGAAAGCTGTAACCGCCACTTTTGAAAATATGGTAGGGGAATTCTTCAGTCCAAAAGGAATCATTGTATATTGATATGATCCCCGTTATGTAGCAAAGGTAGTCTTATGTCTATATTTTGGTGCAATCCTGATATGATGGTATCCTGAAAATCCATCTGTGAATGAGTAGGCCTCCTATCCACCTACATTATCCAACACTTCATCTGTAAAGGGTGTAGGGAAGGGATCATGCACACATGCATTATTTAATTCCCTTAGATCCACACAAATCCTGATTTCTCCATTAGCCTTCTTTTCTTGGACTACCATGGGACTTACCCACTCTTATTCCTCCACAGGTTCAATGATCCCTGTTGCTATCATTTTATCTAACTCTTCTTTTACTTTCTCCTTATATGTTGGCTTCAATATGTAGGGCCTTTTCTTTACAGGCTTTGTATCAGGCTTTAAAGGAATCTTCATAACTCCCAAGTCTCCTACTATTCCCTTCATATATGATAACTTAGTGGGGAATAACTCATGGTATTCATGCAAAAGATATGTCACTTTGTTCACTGTTTCTTCATCCCAATAATTTCTTACTGTTGCGAACTTTGGATCATCTTCTGACCTTATATTCACCTTCCTTGTATTTAATATCTTTGTCATATCGAGCGTTTGTAATTCAGGTCCATTTACTTCGCAATAGCAATTATATTCTTCTATGTCAATATTGTGAGGGTCTTCATCTTTTTTTGCAGTGATGTTGTAGCATTCCAGTACATTATGTAGCTACACAACCCAATAAGGCTGCTAAGTGAGTAGAATTTCATTCTAAAAAATATTCTTTTTAACTATCTGAAGGGATAAATCTATATATGGATAATCATCTTTCAAGCTAAATGTCAATATAAACCCATAAACAATCTCTCTCTAGCTCACATTACCATGTCAAAGTTCTGTTTCCAAGTACCAGTTTTGAGGAATTGTCTCCTATGTATGGATGAACCCATGCACCCATTTTTCTTGTGGAATCTCCTTCCATGTTGTCATACAAAGCTAGATGTGCTCTCTAGGGCCAATTTGACCATCATATTTATCTTCCAATTCTATTTCTACCTGACCAAACCTTATCCATATCAACCTTTGACATTCTTGCCAAGTTCCCATTTCTTCTTATGTGTACCCCACCATCTAGTAGGAGTAGCTCTTAATGCTAGATCGAGAGCTAAAAATCTTTGACATTCTGGTACCTGTTCTTCATATTCTTCAAGAAAAGTATTTATATTAACCAAACCATCATAAAAAGCTAAGTCACATACCTCAACTGTTATATAATGAATTGTTTTAGTAATTTTTTCACATCACCTTGTAGACACTTCATGTAACCTGTTTTTCTAATTTTCCAATTCTTGTTCTGAATCTGAAGTACAAAAACTGTCTTATTCCTAGCCATATTTTCCATCTACAGTGGGATTAATCCATTCTTCTTCTTTGGATTTTATCTGATAAATGTTGTATATGTATGAAGCATTGTACTCTTCTTTAACTAGTTCAATATACCTTTCTCCTTTTGATGGATCTAATTGAATAATGCCTCTCATATTGTTGCTTTCAAATATCATTTTCCTCTTATTTAAGGTTATTATTTCCATGTTATAAAATTCCCAATCCAGTCCAAGTAGTGTAGGATAGGGGTTACTGTCATCCATAATTTTTTTATCACTTCAAAATCATTAGTAGTGCACAACCCTTTGATGTCTACCATAATTCCTGATAATCTTCCTAGAGGAAAAATATTTTGTTGGTTTTCCATTCTTAGTTGAATAAGTGACCATTAAAACTTTAGTTTTCCCTTTAATTCCCATGTTTTCTTTGTCAGGAAATTAACTTTAGATCCCAAATCTAAAATAACTTGGTCCATGTCATGTTCTCCTATTTGTGCACTAAGCCTCATTTCCTTTCTGGTTCTCTTTTATCTATGTAAATTGTTAACTTCGTGTATCTCACTCTACGGTACTTCTTTAGATGTGCAGGAATTTATCAATTATCAAAGTCCTACAAATTTATGATCTCGCAATAATTTCGTACAAGTTTGAAGAAAAGATTTTAGAGTATCTACCTGATATACTACATCTTTTTCCTGTATTGTCAGAGCTTGGCCTTATGTTGAAGATGATAGATCAAAAATATTCTTATGATTCTTATATGCACTGGATGTCGAAGCTCCTGCATCCATAAAGCTTCACTTTGCTTCCATAAAGACTTCTTTTTCCCTTTGAATATAAAACCCAGGGGCTTTTTCAGTAGTATTTCTTATCCATGTAGCTTCCACTTCCTTCTTCACATCTGCTTTATCATCCCCAGTCACAACTCCACTTCTTGTTACAATATCTATGTGAGGTTTATCGACCCTTGGTTTCGCAGTCATCGTTTGGATATTTTGTGTCGGCTGTTGGTTCCTCTTTTCTTGAACTTTTGCCATAGGTACCAGACACTCTTCAATTACATGATCAAAATATTTGCAATACCTACATGTCATGGTAGGATTTTGATAGTCTCTCACGAAGTGTCCTGCCTAGCCATAGTTATAGCAGATAATATATCCTTGTCCTCGACCAACTCCACCACCTCCATCAGTAAATAGACCTTGACCTTGCTAACCACTTTGACCACTGCCTTGTCCATGTTCTTTAACTTGCATCCTATATGCATCAACACTTCAATCCATCATTAGTTCATAAGCTCGACAATTATTTTCATCACGTCCCACTGATTTGTAGAATTTTCAATATAGGTTCCTTGGAGTCTGCACATACTTTTGCAATAGATAACAGTCTTCAGCACGATGTTCGCCTCTAGTTTTATATATCTCGCACCATAAGATGGATCTAGGCTTCAAAGGATTTAGTGCTCCACTAGCCATGTAGTTTCTGAAGAGAGGAAATTATTCCTTAGAATGGCCTTCTCCTTTACACTTTGTGCACCATAGTTCTTCTTGAAATTCTTTACTTTTCTTCATATCTTCTATTTGCAGAGTCAAATTTTCTAGCTGACTCTAGATCTGTTTCATACCTACATTGGTATCCCCTATCGACAAGGCTTTTGACTTCATCACAAGTTCTAAGGTGGAATCCAGCTTGAGTTTCTATCTTCTATTGTGATGAAGGAAATCTTATATGCGGGAGCAACATAGCTATAAACCACTCTTTATGTTGCTACAGAGCTATTCGCAAGCTCACCTGATCCAAAAGTATCTTGAATCTTTGATCAAATTCCAAAACAAACTCAGTAGGATTTTGATTGATTTCTTTGAGCTCTGCGATGCATTGCGATTCAGACTTCAAATTCTTGAATTCTTTTTCAGCGATGTTTTAATTTCTGCGAATGGTCTATTCTGATTGTTCGAATACTTCATATACCATTTCAGCACTCTATCCTGAAATGTTGTGACAAGCTACCCTTTCTTCATATTTTCATCATGGACCTACTTCGATGTCCATACTACTTTGCATGAGAACCTGAATTCCTTCGGATCCTCTAATCCAGTCCCTTTAAAAACAGGAAATTTAATATCATCGACCATATTTCTTCGCAGTGGTGGAGGGGGAGGGCAGTGAAGGGATTCGTAAGGGGAAGGGGATGAGGGGTAGAGGTAGGGGGACAAGGAAAACCAAAAATACCCTAATTATTACTTGATTATGGCTTCGGTAAAATTTCAAGTTGGAAGGGTGAATACTGCGGGGTTACTTTAGGGTTCTCAGGATGGTTTTATTCACTTTCAGACTCACTTAAAAAAGGGATATAATCAACTTCTATAAAAGTCTTTGGATCTTGGCCACGAGATCTCTTTCTAGTGTCTATTCTATATCTTCTTTCACTTCTCGTTGTTCCAGTTTCTTCTTCAGATTTTCTAAACATAAGTAACTAATAATATTACTGCATTCGTAAAATCCCTTTTTCACACAAAAGGATCTTAATCCAAAGGTTCAGAGATTTTAAGAACTTACCTCACGGTCCTTTGAAAATTTTGCGTTCTTCTTTTCTATAGGACACAATCGAGTCTACCGTAAATTCAGTAATGAATCCTCCTAAGATGCTTTCAATCCATAAGTCAAGAGCTCTTGAGATCCTGTTGTCGGTGTTCTTGAGTTGCTGTATTAATTTAGGATTCCATTCCTTAGGTTTGTCTTCTTTAAAGCAATCTTTTCGCTCAGTCAACCTTGATATCCACTCGTATATCAAAGAATATTTCATATTGATCTTTGAAAATATACTTCTCCAACCACCTTCTAGTTGATATATGAGGGTTCTATTTTATTTTTATGCAAATTCTCATTCCTTCTGTGCTACCCAATCTTGAATTTATTTCTTCGATGGATGCCACATAAACATCCATCAAACAAATCCTGCTCTCGGTAACAGAACCATTTTTTGCCTTAGGTTGGGCTGACCCACATTCAAATTTTACTACGCACCAACAAATCCCTCAACCACTGACCCTCTTGGCAATGACTCACAAGTAGATCTCAACCTCAGTCACAGTGATTATGGGAGGTTGTAGAACTAGCTTTCTACAGCCCGAGGGATGTTGTGATGTGGCACTTTTGTATTTTCTTTATGTTTTAACACTTATAAATTGCCTCACATACACCAATTACTTCACACTTATCTATTACTTCTCAAAATTACATTCATCACTTAAACATAACATAAACATCCATAAACTTCACAGTACTAAAATAAAGTGTAGATATTAAGCAAATAAACACATGTAGACACAAATTTTACCATGGTTCATCCCAATGTGGGACTAAATCCACAAGTATTATTGGTAATACTATAGACTTCATACAAAAAATAGTTCTTCCCTGTGCACACAACTGCAGGGTGTCTGCGCACTAAGCTGCAGACAGTCTGCGCCCTCAGCTATAGACATAGGCCTCCGCGGACACAGATGCGAAGCTTCACCCTTTCTCCAAAGTACAGATCAATAGAATTCAACCATAAACATAGATTTCAATCAATACCTTCCTTCTTCTTTATTATTCATCCCTGTATATACTATTACATGAGGGATTACATCACTACATTACCATGGACCTGATACCATGGTTTCCAAAATACAAGGGACTATGGTCTAAAACCATAAACTTATACAATACTATATGTTTTTTAAAAAAAGGAAGGGGTTTCACCGCGGAGCCTCTATGTTGCGTGGTTTTTGTTGTGCTCTGCTGCTCTTCTGCGTGGTCCACTTCATACTCCGTGACATTTTTTCTACTATGTGCTCCACAAAACTTCAGGTTTCTTGCCCAAAATTTGGCCAAGTTCACCTGCGCCCAACATCAGATCCTTTTTAAAGCTTCTAGGAATGAATTTCGGTTAGGATCAGGTTCATGCCCTTGCATCATACTCCTGTGCTTGAAACTAGTCATGATCTCCTGATCATGTGCTTCATTGCCGCATCTCTTTCATCACCATCTTGGTCTTCTGTTAGGGTCCCACCCTAACCCCCTTATCTATGTAATGGGACCACGTCATAGTCAAGATTCAATAAAGCCCATATTAATAATTGTAAGTGGTTAATCCGCAATTAATAACGGAACCACAATTAGTTACAAATGGGTCGTAGTATTAGATAGATGATATTAGTAATACGCAGTATTGACCCGTGGTATTGCACGTAGGAGTCATATATAAAGGATAGAAACTCCCTGCGAGGAGCATCGTGTCTTATTTTGTAATCAAGCTCTACTCTAGTGGAGGTTGCCCCCTCGAAGAGGCAAGTGAACATTACTCTCTGAATAATAAAATCATTGCTATTCTGTGTTCTGGGTATCTTTTCTTTGCATATTCTGTGTTTTAGGTCTCTTTTCTTTGCATATTCTGTATTTGGGTATCAGTTGCAGGTTAAGAGCATAAAAAGTGGTATTAGAGCACTTTCCAGGGCCAGCGGGATCTCCATTTAGTAGCAAATTTTTTTTTGGCTCGAGACGTGTTCCAGCATCTTTAAACCACGGGATCTGTCGCTGAGCGCATAAATCTGCGGATTTGGGGAGGCATGCACGCAGGAAATACAAGAGGTGGTCACATTTGTTGGACTCCCTTGTAACCCCTGTGGGTACCCTTTTGAGTAGTAGCGCATTAGACAGAACCACACACGGACTGTCTTCCACGTACCCTCTGGGTATATCGGAAGCCCCATAGGCTCCCTGAAAACCTCGCCATAGATAAACCAGCAACCGTCTTGCGGCTACAGTACACCGAGAACAGAACTCGGAGAGATTACTTGCCCGTACGATAGGGTAGTCAGGTGGTACGGCTAAGGGTACGGTCAAACCTCCTTAGTTAGAGCCCTGAAACATTGGGCCGAGTACTACTGCCAGACCCTTATGTATATTGCAATCTGTAGCACCTGACACTGCTCAAGGCCCTAGTTTCCTTTTTAATCATCATCTCTTCCAGATCTGCTTGAGCAAAGGAGTGCAACAGTAGCAGACATCAGTCCCAATCAGCCAGTTCTGATCTATTAGATTCATCAGATCTGCAGAAGCAGTCAGTTTAGCCGTCCAACGCTACCCGATCCGCCATTCAGATCTCTCAGATCCACCAGACCAGAGGCATTGTGAAGGGTTCCTATACCAGGGTATAATTGTCACAGGACTTTTGCCCGCATTGACATTTTGAGGATTTGGCGACTGCAGTATTGATCAAGGAGTAAAACTCCGTTAGGAGTAAAAAACAAAAAAAAAAAAAAATCTGAGAGCTTCCGGGACGCTTATTGGTGATATAGCCCATTAAAATCAGGACGACGAGCTAAGAATGGTGGTAGCATTCAATGAATTGGGAAAAAATTTTGGCGGTCCCAATTTTTCATCAGGTCGGTGTATGGTAGCAACTAGAGCTCAAGCGATGGCCAATGAAAGGAT
>APFE030577088.1:7269-28753 GCA_000404065.3 Pinus taeda | reverse complement strand
AACAGAAATGGAAATAAACCAGCTAGGGCGATGGTAGCTTATCTCTAAGAAGAGATGTGGCAGCTACATGCCTCTGAACTGCCTTATAAGGAGGCTTAAGGGCCTTTTTATTATTGAACAATAAGATAAAACCCTAAACAACCAAAACCCTAACCCGAGGAGATGTAACACCAAGAGTTTATGGGCCCCATTAGGGTGAGTTGGATAGCCAACTTCCCGAAGTTGTGACTTGGTCATATTATATTCGTTTGATGTGCATGATAACCCATTGGAAAGATCTCTCCAAGGGCTACGACGGACAAGCCGATATGAGACAGAAAATTGTTGGTGGTAGATTTCCAAAAAAAACGTCATTTAGGGCCTCAAAACGAATCTGAAAGTTTAGGTCTTGAAAAACTGTTAAAAAGAGTAAACTGTTCTACAATTAAGGAAACTGAAAAACTAAAAGAAGCAATGGTGGGGGTCCAAGTGGAATTGGCGGGTGACCACCAACATCCACGTGGACCATTCCTCCCCCCTTAGGAAGCAATGGTCCCCATTGTGTTGAGTTCCTCCATGAGATGAGGAAACTTTTGCTCAACTTGGTCCCTGGTGAGCCACTTGCCTTGGTGAAGGAGTTGGCCTACTTTGACAACTCGATATACTTGGATATTCTGCTAGCGAGTGTGCTTGACCTATGTGTCCATGATTCGATCAGTTGCAGCTTGTTCCATGCAATCTGGATTTAACTCTGTTGGTGTGAGTTGTTCTGCAATGTTAGATGTGTCTAGTAATGGTGGAAAGTATGGTTAAAGGTGGTCCACATTGAACACTGGGTGTAGGCCAAAGAATGGGGGAATGCTGAGATCAAATGCATTGTCCCCCACAGCCTTTGTAATGGTGTAAGGACCATATCGAAGTGGTCTGTTTCCGATAGGCTCTTGTAAGGCGTTCCTTTTGCAAATGCAACCAGACTTTGTCGCCCACCTGAAAGTTTTGTGGCACCCAATGTTGATCATGTCACTGCTTGTACTTGGCATTTGATTTCTCTAGAATGTCATGGACCTGATGGCGGATATGTTGGATGTGCTCAATGAAGTTGTTTGCCTTATCTATTTCAGACTGGACATGAGCTGAATCTGACTAAGTAGTTGCAAATGGCCACATCAAGGGGACATAGTGGCTGAA
Organism: Pinus taeda; assembly: GCA_000404065.3. NCBI lineage: Eukaryota > Viridiplantae > Streptophyta > Pinopsida > Pinales > Pinaceae > Pinus > Pinus taeda. Next base: position 27,586 of record APFE030577088.1, on the reverse strand, counting down.
ATCCCAAGCCCACCTAAAAAGGGCTATGGTTAATCGAGCTATGGAGAGCCCAATTATAGGTGTGTTGAACATAGGGGAGGCTGTCATCCCATGTGCGTGGATCCTTTGAGTTGTACATGCGTAGAGTATGTACAATCATCATGTTGACAACCTCTGTCTGGCCATCAATTTGGGGATGGAAGGTCGTGGACTTAGTGAGTTTGGTGTCCAACATCGACCAGAGACTGGACCAAAATGTACTGAGGAACCTGCTTTCCTGATCTGAGATGATAGACTATGGGATCCCAAAGTGTACCCTCACTCGTTCAAAGAAGATTTTAGCAATGGCTTCTATTGTAATATTCTTCTTGCAAACCACAATAATGGCCATCTTCGAGAACCTATCGACGACCATAGAAACAAATTTGTTTCCATGCTTAGTAGAAGGAAGGCCCAACATGTAATCCGTGGAGATGGATTCCCAAGGTCGACTAGAGGTAGGTAGCAGGGCATATAGGCCTTATTTCTTGATGGTTGGTTTGGAAATGGTGTAGGTAGTGTAGGATCTGATGTACTTCCCAACATCCTATCGAAGATTTGGCCAAGTAGAAATACTTTTGTAGTACTGCCACTATTTTCTCGACCTCGAAATGCCCAGCAGCCCGACTGTGGTGTGCTTTCCAAATCATCTTGGCACGCTGCTTGAAGGAACACAAAGGTGACCCAGGTGGCATAACAGGGCACCCTAGAGGTGAAAATATGGAACATGCTAAACCTCCAAGAGTTTCTGATATGTGTGGCAAAATTCGAGGTCGCTTTCGTAGAGAAGTGGCCAACCAGAAGTCTTGTTCCCACAAGAGTTGAGCACGGTGGTTAACGCCATGATCAGTGGTTGACTGAGGCAATCTGCAACATTATTGGTTGCCCTTCTTATACTTGATATTCATATGGAACTGTTGCAAGTATGTTGACCACTTCAGATGGCGATCATTCTACAACTTCCCTTGGGTTTGTATGAACTTCAGGGGCCAATGGTCTGTGTGGATGACCGTTTCCTTCCCCAAAATGTAATTCTTCCACTATTGGCAGGCCTACATAATGGAATACATCTCTTTTTCATAAGTGGGATACTTCTGGACTGTGTCTGAAAGTGTCTCACTGTGATATGCTAGTGGATGCTCGTGTTGAGTGAGGACTGCCCCAATAACATATTCAAAGGCATCTGTCTCGATCTCAAATGGTTGTTGCAAGTCTAGTAATGTGAGCACTAGCGCCAAGCAGAGGCAATGTTTCAGCTCTATGAATGCCTTCTGTTGAGGTTCAAACCAAAATAATTTTTCTTTCACTCCTCCCTTGGTGACTTGACTCAAGGGCCAAGTGATATGAGAAGATCACAACACAAACCTGCAGTAGAAGTTGGCGAGACCCAGAAAGTTGTGGAACTCTGTCAGAGTGGTTGGAGATGGCCAATCTCGAATGATTTGGATCTTGGATGGATCCACATGCACCCCCCGTTCATCAATAATGTATCCCAGAGACTGAACCTGGGTCATGCCAAAAGTGCATTTCTCCAAATTGGCACATAACTTGTGTTGCCACAATGTTTGGAGAACCTGTTGGATGTGGTGGAGGTGCTCTTCCCAACACTGGCTGAAGATCAGGATGTCATCGAATTATACCACTACAAATGAGTTGGTGAATGGCCGCAAGATGTCATCCATTAGCCTCATGAAGGTTGCAGGAGCATTCGTCCACCCAAAAGGCATAACCAACCATTCGAAAAGGCCCTCCTTGGCTTTGAAGGCAGTCTCCACACATCAGAGGTTTCGATTGGTACTTGGTGATATCCTAACTTCAAATCAATCGTGCTGAAATATTTTTCCCCCTTTAGTTGGTCCAGAAGGTCATCAATCTGTGGGATCGGGTACTTATTCGAGATAGTGATCTTGTTCAGCACCCGATAGTCAATACAAAGTCTCCAAGTCTCGTCCTTCTTCTGTACCAACACGATCGGGCTCCCATAAGGTGATGAACTGGATCAGATGTGACCTTTCTGCAGCAACTCCTGAATCTGCCTCTTGATTTCATTGTTCTCCAAAACAGAGCAGCGATAGATTAGTCCACTGGGCAGTGGCACACCTGGTGTCAGATCAATGGAGTGCTTGACCTGACAGTGTAGAGGAACCCCTGTGAGGGAGGTGAAGGTGTCCTCGTACGCCTCCACGACCTTGTCCATCTATAGTTGTCCTGCGGAGGGGCCCTGTCTGGAGGTCATGGCCACTATCTTCTTCTTTCCTTGAGGGCCTATCATCAAGAAAATAAATTTACCCATTTTGGAAATGATCTTACTGCATTGTTTTGCAGTAACCAAAGATATGGTGGTAGGTGGCGCTACCTCCGGTATCCTGCAAAACTTGTTTCCCAAAGTAACAATGACAGAACGAGGCCTTGATTCATACATGGCATGTCACTTCCACAAGTATGGTTGGCCTAATAATACATCGCAAACATCAAGGGGAGCAATGTCACACAATACGTCATTCGTGAAGGGCTTGATGTTGTATGGAAGGCGACACTGCTGGCTCACGCGAAGATCTCGTCCTTGGTTAAGCCACCCGACGGTGTACGGTTGTGGATGTGCTGTGGTTAGTAAGCCTAGCCACCTCACGACCTCTGCCCACATGAGGTTCTTTTGGTTCCCACTGTTGACAATGAACTGTAGCGAGGAGCCCTTTACCCACATTTGGGAGTGGAAGAGATGCTCCTCCTCCTCTAGATCTTCAAGTACCTCCTTCTGGATCTTCGTGGCGGCAATGGTGGCATTGGGCTCCACATCGATAATCTGCTTCCCTTTGTCATTCCACTTGTCTGGTTCCAACTCAGAGTCAGAACATGCATCTGATTCTAAAACCTTTAGCTCGGCCACAAGTGACTGCTTGGCCCGACACTCTTGTTGTGAGTGGAGCTCTTATGGAACTCACACCACTTTCCTGTGTCATTTTTTTGGCTTTGCGACACTGTTCTTTGCTTGTATCTTTGGCAGGTTGTCTTACGCCACCCCTCCTTGGCTTTGTCCTTTGTTATGTGATTTGGGGACACCTTTCCCTTGCTTCAGATTGGCAGATCCAAAGTCTTGCTTCTTTTATTTAAACTTTTTCTCAACCTTGACAGTGTATCGGTATGCCATGCTGAGTGAGATGTTCAGGAATTCTATTTCTTCCTAGATATAATTATGTAGGCAAACACAGTATTTGAGTACCAAATGCTACTCTGAATCCTTGATATCCAACTTTGTGCGAAGGGTATGGAAAATATTGGTAAACTCTGGCACGTCTTGGTCCCTTCCCTGCCGCAGCATGGTCCATTTTATGTATTAATCCTCATAGCTTCCGACAGGGTAGTACTCCTCCTTAATGGCATCCCAGAATCAATCCCAAGTGGGTGCAGCTGAAAATAGTGAGTCTGTACTTTCATCTTTCTGCTCACAGCAGGTTTCCCACTATTCCTTGACGTGGGAGGCTGCTTTGAGAAGAGCGAAAATAATCTTTTCCCGACTGGAAAAATCATGAACAGAAAAATAACCCTATAGCATATTTAACCATTTATTGACGACATCTATGTCTATCTAACCCTCGAATATGGGGATTTCAAAATTAACTTGTACCTTAAACGGTGTGGCATTTCCAGAGTAGCTGCTGGAAGCCGATGCGTCGCTTGTGGGTATCCGTTGAAGGATCTAGGCAAATTTGTCCATCATTGCATTCCTTTGTCGTTTGAGGGCTTCTTCGAGCAAGATTTTCATAGGATCTCCTACCCCCTCGTCTTTCTTTTCATCCACCATGGGAGGCCGTCGGGATTTGTGAGGCTGCTTTTGCAAAGGTTCGACCAGTTCAAGCCCTAACTCCTTATATCCCGACCTCGTTAGGGACATGCAAAGAAAAACAGAGAAAAGGTAGACCGATTTGATACCACTAATCCGGATTTTGAATAGGAATGCAAAAAATTACAGAGATAACCATAACACAGAGATGCAACAGAAACAATACTTCATTTCATTAATGTAAAATACTGAAATATGCTTACAAACAGAAATGGAAATAAATTAGCTAGGGCGATGGTAGCTTATCTCCGAGAAGAGATGTGGCGGCTACATTCCTCTAAACTACCTTACAATGAGGCTCAAGGGCCTTTTTATTATTGAACAATAAGAGAAAATCCTAAACAACCAAAACCCTAACCCGAGGAGATGTAACACCAAGAGTTTATGGGCCCTGTTGGGGTGAGTTGGACAGCCAACTTCCCGGGGTCGCGACTTGGTCATATTATCTCCATTTGACGCTCATGATAACCCATTGGAAAGATCTCTCCGAGGAATACAATGGAAAAGACGATATTAAACATAAAATCGTTGGTGGTAGATGTCCAAAAATATGTCGGTTAGGGCCTCAAAACGGCTCCAGAAGTTTAGGTCCTGAAAAACTGCTAAAAATAGTAAATTGTGCTACAATTAAGGAAACTGAAAAATTGAAAGAAGCAATGGTGGGGGTCCAAGTGGAATTGGCGGGTGGCCACCAATATCCATGTGGATCAGAGAGGAAGAGGGAGGGACATATAGATAGATATGGAGAAACAATTTCTATGTTTGCGGGGTGATATAGAGAGACAAAGCATGAGAGATAGAGGGAGATAGAGATATAGATGGAAGGGGGAGAGAGGGGAGAAGAGAGAGATAGAGGGATGGAGGGAGGGATAGAGTGTGTGTGTCTAGGGGGTGAAAAGGAGAGACAAGGAAGGATATATGGAGGGAGATATCAGTAAAGATGGAGGGGGGAGAGAAAGGGAAGAAAAAGTTTTACACTAGATGCATTGATTTTAGTGTATAGATGTTGATTTCTAATCCTATTTGATTTTTTTCATTAGATGCATTGATTTTTGTGTAGATGTTTATTTCTAATTCTATTTCATTGCTTGCATTAGATGCATTGATTTCGATGTACATGTTGATTCCTAATCCTACCTTATTGGTAGCACTAGATGCGTTGATTTCAATGTAGATGTTTATTTCTAATCCTATTTCATTGTTTGCATTAAATGCATTGATTTCAATGTAGATTTTGATTTCTCATGACATTTGATTGCTTGCATTATATGCATTGATTTCAATGAACTAGATGTTGATTTTTTATTTGATGTAACTATATGTATGGTGTACATTAATTTTGAGGTAATCAATTTAACATTATGCATTGATTTCAGTGTAAGCACAAAAAAAATTATTGACAATGCACATTATGGCTAAGCTTTTGTAGATAACCTCAAACAAAATAAAATTGAATAAAACTTGTATTTGTAACTTTTACAAATCCACATTGTTTAAAATTGAATAGAACTTATTTCAAACATATTTTAGTTTTTTTTTTTAATTTAATAACAATTATTTCAATCATAAGGAATTGATTGAAATACTTGGATAGCTACTTGTAACTTTATGAAGGTTGATTTAACAATATATAAAATTATATAAATCTTGTCATATATTGTTTTTCACCGATATATTAATTTTCAATATGATTGGCTTATATCATGTTATGATTAATCTCTTGTATATAATCTCAAAAGAAATAATACTAAATAAAACCTATTTGTTATTTACATGACATCTTTTAAAATTGAATAAAACTTATTTCAATCCTATGTGTGTTTTTTAATTGAACCTTCAAATAAGAAATTGATTGAAATACTTAAAAAAGTTGTTCATGCAATGATATATGGGTGGGTCACAAAAAAAAGCATATATATATTTTCTATTATAAAATGGATGACTTTATAATTCAAATAATTTATTTTAAAAATTGAATTGTAATAATATACATGTTGATAGCACTAAAAGACACTTTCTACAAGCCAATATGAAGCATTATTGTAATTGTTTCCATGTTCAATATTAAATTGATATGTGATATATTTTAGCTCATTTAAGTATCAAAGTGACTTGCATCATAACTGAAGATCGTATTTATTTTCTTAGTCTATGAATCTAGAAATCAAAATTGTTATATTCTGTAATAAAAGTTATAGTATATAGAAAAAGTTTTAGATTAGCGAAATCATTTTAACAGATCCATAAACTTCAAAAATTAATGAGCATCCATAAACAAGATTAATACAAATCCATAAACTGAAATAGTGAGTGTATCAATAAACTATCCATATGAAAATATATACAAATTACAAATATCACATGAACATCTATAAACTGAAATAACAAGCATCCAAAGTTTGTATCACATGTGAATGTGCCCTATGAAATGAGCCTGAAAATATACAAACTATCCACTTTAAGTACCACCAAAACTCCTATGTCAGTTCCATCACGCAACGTAGGTGTCCATAAGCTGGAACTGCAATATAATACATTTAAATGTAAAGTAATTATATCATTAATTATACAAAATAAACAATATGGAAATAAATGATTTTGAACCACGTTTTAAATTACATATGTATGAACCTACTAACCTTAGTCGAGTCCAAATGCAATTCAAATAGGATGGGAATCTTATGAATCTGGGTTTGGTGCTCCCCTGTGTATGGCTCAATTATTGGGGCCTACATCGATGGACCCACATCATCAATGCCTCTAAACCTAGCTTCCTGCTCATTTGTCCACATAACTGGGACATCAACAATACTTTGCATATGGGCCTGTATACACAATGACAAGGAAAAATTATAATTAGCCTACAAATTAATTAGCATATATGTGTAACTTAAAAAAAAAAACAAAAAGTTTAAATCTTAGAAATAAAAAAGTTTACCTGAACTTTTGGTCCATGTGGTTGTACATAGTGACTCTCCTCCACATTAGTGTTATGATGTGGAGGTGAGGGTGGAGGAGAATCCATGGAAATACGCTCTGGTGGAGAATAGCCTGGTTGATCAACTGCCCCCTCGAATGACCTCATAAGATCATTCATGTGTTTGGTTGTCTACATGTTATCATGAAGTTATTAATATAAATTCAATCTAATACGAACTAGAAATTAACATAAATAATTATGCATAATTTGACAATAAGAGTCAAACTTATTGTATATATATGTACCTAGTATGTGTCACATCGGACTTTCACCCTCCAAGTTTCATCAATGACATCATGATACATACATGCATGTGTCAAAACCGGTCAACAGGTAAACTCGTGAGAGATGAATCATCATATAAAGGCATTGGTGAGTGACGAGGCAATGGTGGTGGTCTCCTAATCTCTCCATCCAATGAAACATGTGTGCTGACCAATGACGTTCGCATGCTATCTGCAATAGTCCACCTGGTCTCAACACTAAGCTACGACAACTCCTCTAGCTCTATTGGTAATAGAAAGCTCTGAGATGGTAGTGGAAACAATCTTAGAGGTGGTGGTACAAGCTCAGGGTCCCTACAATCACCCTCGCGATCATAGGTATGTCCCATACTAAGTCCATAATAATGAGATCTGGTATCAGTGTAATCCGGCCTCATATGTAACATGAACTCTACATATAAATGTTTGGCAAAATAAATGGTGACTTGGTCATGGTGGGGGAACTAGCCCCAAGCTCGATTGCATCTATCATACAAAAAAGGGGTTGTATGAATCGTACCTTTGTGTTTAGCAGGATGATCCAGAGGGATGTCGAACAATGCCCCACAAACATTCATGTTCTTGGTGGCCTCTTTCACCACCTCCCAAGTATGTGGTCCTCTAACCTCATGCCTCCTAATCCTCTTTATGGACTATAGGAGGTGGCTCTGTGGACCCGACCTCTGGTATGTCTTGATCAACCTATTGATGGTATCCAGCATCAAAGACAAACTACGACTAGTCAGTGAATTAGAAGGGATGCTATGTATCATTTTTGTGATCCATGTATGATGGGTTGTAACATCCTCCAATGTGATATGAGTTGTATCATCATCCCACAGAGGGATCGATGTTACCCTCTGATCCTCAGCTTTGGCCTGCTGAGGACCTGAAAGTCATAAACATGATTTAACATATAATTAACAAAGTAGAAGCATAATAACATATACATTAAATTCAAATACATCAGTTGAAGAACATTTAAAAATTCAAGACAATTTCAAGACATGAACACATAAAGTTTAGAGAATATTTAAAAATACATAAGGTGTACCCAAAATACGTGAAGAAGGTCCACTAGAGGTAGCCTGATCATAAAAATAGATAGAAACATTGCCTCTGACACTCTGACTGGTGTCGAAGGCAGGATCTATGACTACAATGTGCACTTTGGGTCGGCTACGTGATCTATCGCGAGCTTGACCACATATAACAGATCCCCTCGCACTACGATGGCATGTCATTGGGGCGCGTATATGGGATGTCTATACATATTACATATAATACACAAACTAATCCAAGGAAACAATAAAACTAATCCAAGGAAACAATATTGACTAAACTATTATATTTAATACATATAAAATAATCCAAGAAAAATGTTGACTTAGAAAGAATGTTGACAAAAAAATCATTTGTCAACTCAACCAAAATAATATAGCATGAAGCACTAAACTTTAAAGTCCATTTTTTTTTATAATTTATCAACCAAAGTATTGAGTTCCATGTAAACTCAATCGAAAGAAGTGATCAAATTTTATAAAACTAATAAAATTTTATGCCAAACAAATACTCTAATAGACTTTAAGTTCTTAATGCTTAACTTTGACACATGACATATATTAGGTGCAAGCACATGAAGACAATGTTTCTTGTACAACACAACACATAATGAAACAATATGGCGCAAATTGGAAAAGAGTCTAAATGTTTTTATTCGCTTGACCAAATACACTTCTCATGATGAATTTAATGTATCTATTAATGATGAATTGTTGAAACATGAACTTATATATATATATATATAATATATATATATATATAATATATATTATATATAATATATATATATATATATAGATATATAGTATGTTTGAAATAGTTATACTATGTAAATGTTATAGTTATGCACAATACATGTTATGTTATGTACTATATATATATTATAATATATAATATATATATATATATATATATATATATAATTATATTAGTTATAATTGTTAAATTGTATATCTAGTTATATATAATTATGTTATGATTATTTAGTTATAGTTATGTTACACGCTGTGTTATGTATGTGTGTCAAATAATTTTATGTTATAAAACAAAATAGTTATAGAACTATGTTATGTTATAAATATATATATAAGAACTATAATATATAAGTATATGATGTTATATACTAAGTTATAATAGTTAAATATATATAATTATCTTTGTAATTATATAGTTATATTATTAAAATTCTATAGATAATTTTATGTGAGGTTGAATAGTTATAAGACTATGCTAATGTATATTTATATATATAATATAATATATAGCTATGTGATGTTAGAGTTAAATATGTTATGTTACAATTATATATAGTTAAATATTATTATATTATATATACTCAGTTAAATGTTTGTTATTATATATAAAAATTATATTTATATATATAACAAAATTAAAACTTTAAAGATTAGTATTTTATTTTTAACACTAAAATATTTAAAATATAAATGAATTATGTTGTAAGGCGTTTCCCTTTGAAATGAATTGCCCCAGCCGATGTCGTGTCCTATTGTTGATCGTGGATTTGTGGTGTTAGACGATTGAACGAAGATTGATCGTTGATTCTCACACTGTCCTTTTCTCTCCCAACCCAATGGCCTCTCTGTCTTCAAAGTTATTGTTCGGGGATGTTTCCACTGGAGGTATGCGAGCTAGGGCTGTAGCACGCAACTCTTCTTTGGTGGCAGAGAAAAATGCAGAATCTATTCCCCATGAACCAGCTAGGTATTCCTTCTGCCCTTTCGAGATGCTTAGTTTATTCTTTGTTAAGTTCGTCATTTCGACCTTTTAAGCTCCGTTTCATTCGCCCAATCTCAGCTTCTCGCTCACTAATTTACAGTTCAAAGGTTTTATTAGAGCTTTCCACCGCTGTTTGCAGGGAATTTCAAGTTCTCAGGGCAGAATTTGACCTGTCCGTTATCCACCAGGTTGGCATTAACTAACCCTTTACCCACATATTTTGAATCTGCAAAAGGCCTTTTTAAATTTCTGTATTTCAAGCTCTGAATTGATCACGATAGAACAATTTAGCGGTTAATTCTTCTCGACCTTTACAGTCTGTAGCGGTAGGTTTTAGGGTTAATTCCTCCATATTGTTCCCTTCAGGATCATCTTCACTAGACAAGGACCTCCTTTCTCGCACAATTGGTCTCTCCATAACCCTGCCATCAAAAGCATTAGACTACTTTCAGCCACCGCGCTCATATCCCCTGTTTTTATATGGTTCATAAGCTCCATAGTCACACTGAAATTCAACATCATAGTAGCCAGTTCGGACAAGCTCCCATTTGTTGTGCATATTTCTTTCTCGACCATTGATTGCATCTCTTCCATATTCCATATCATGTTTATAGTAATCAACATCCTCCCAGTGGCTTAGCGGGTCAGGTCCATCATCCACAAGTACATAAAATCTTGGCGGTGATCCACCGAGCAAATCCTCCGATTCTAATCCATTTTGTAGTCTCTCTTCTATAGGATAAGATGGGCGTATCCGAGACCTGTTTCTTGAAGCATCATGTATCCTTTGTATTGTAGGTTCAATCTCTGGCAAAAATTGTTCGACTTCATGTGGACTTCCCTTTATATAGGTAGGTTGAGATCTTGATTGAGAGACATGTCTAGCTTCTAGTTGCAACTGGGCTTCCTTGACATTATTTGACTGCAGTGTTAAAGGATTGCCCAAATACCCTACTTGGAAGTTATTGGACTGTAATGCAACAAGGTTACTTGACTGTAAGGCCTTGAAGTTATTTGCCTTTGCTAGCACATGTTTCTTGACTGCACTGCCTGAAAGTTGTTTGACTTCAATGTCATGGAGTTGCTTAACTACACTGCATTAGGATCAATTGATTGCACTGCCTCGGGAAAGCTTAAATCAAATGGATATTTTCCATCTTTGTTGCTTTCAGTTTCATTGACTGTTTGTTTCCCACTTGCCTGAGGCTCTGTAACTACTGGACTTGGTTTTGTTGTCTTTTGAGAAGTTAGATTAGCTCCTGAAAATGGACCATGCAAAAAAGGGCACTTATCACCCTTTACACAATATCCCTGCTGGAAAAAATAGCAGGGAACTTTCGGTTTGTTTGCAGTGCCAGATGCCGGTAACGATATTGAGGACGATGGTGGCACTATTGCTGGTGTTGGTGCTCCTAACAAGCCATCTAGTGGCTGAAACGGAAACAAAGATACACAATGTCATAAATAGATTAAAAAAAAATATACAAAGAAAGTATACATGCTTGATATGTAGAATCGACCAGAGCAGAATAGCTTGAAACTAGCTATGACTATTTTATGTCAAGGTTGCGGTCTGTGTTTGTATTACACCACTGACCAGTTCAACTAAAACCCTCTCCTAATGAAAAACATAACCATTACTTCTAAAAAAAATGTTACAAATACAACACAGGTATATACAATTGTTTTCTCTAAAATGCAACATTGATCGCAACTTCAGCATTTGCTCTTTTGAAAGCCATTTTCTAGGTTTACATGAACATTGAATTATCAAAAATGTCCTCAAAGTCTCTAAAACCTAACTTTGTTCGATCAAATTGTCCTAAAAGTCTCAAGCTAACGGATTCTTCTGAGGTCTCTGTAAATATTTTTGTGCATATTTATATTATTAATGAAATTACCTAGTACAGTAAAAAATGTGCTAGATGCGTCTTCCAAAATCCATCCCAATATATACTTTAGCCAAGTGTACACCAATTACAATACTGTCCATAGATCTACTCTACTCTCTGTGAAAAAAGGGTTGTTTCAACATTTGAATAAGAAATTATTGCATCAATTCTACATACAGTTGCAGCAACGCCGCCACTTTCTGGAGCTCCCAAAAAATAGAATTGAACAAAGGCTTGTAATTCCCAGTTATTCAGTGGATGATTGTCCCATTTTTAACAGAAATTATGGCATTTACACAATAAAATAATGAATTATGTTTTTTTAATGATAAAATAATGAATCATTTTAGTTGGCACATTTCGGCATAGAACTTCACAGAGCTGCATAAATTTTATTTGGAGATGTCATCTTCATTCAACTGGCCAAACAACCAACGCACTATAATAATATAATTTATTTAATAGAGGAATTATAATGGATACTTCACAAACAACTTCAAATGCAACAATTTCTTTTACAGAAAATGAAAAACCATAAATATCCCAATACTATATAGTATATACCCATTTCATATCCACCACAAATTAATAAATATATTAAAACAAACAAAACAATACCAAGGTATCTTCAACTATGGAGACAGCTAAATAATTAACCCATGGTGTTACTTGAATAGAAAAATTATTTCATGTAATTCAAATATTATTGAAATTTTGGAATGATCAGAAGCAACTGTAAAAATTTCCAAGACAAAATGTTCACATTACAATGACAATAAGGAAACTAAAAAACAATCATCTGCCAGTTATTTAATACTCAATGCTTTCAAATTCCATAGATTACAGGAGGAATCACCTACTATTCATAGTTACAGCTGCAAAGTGTTATCGTCTTCATATAATTAAGAATATTTACCCAGGTCTACATTATTCAAATGCTAGTAGCTGAAAATGCCAATGAGGTAATTGATTCAAAGGCATGATTGATCCCTCTGCTGAGAAGCATAATATGCTCTAAAATTAAGTTATGATTTTGCTTCTGCATAGGCTCCTCTATAGTATTAAACAAATAGGATATGTATCATCATTAACAAGATTCAATACAGACAAAAGAAACAATTATCTTGAATAGCTGCGAGAACATCATGTTAAGAAACACATGAAATTGGCATTTTGCACTGATATTCCAAGCAAAACTACAACAGAAAACCACCATTGTACTTGCCAATACATGCACAGATTTGCAAACAGCTTTCAACAGATCTTCTAATACAAGTCACTAATCAACAAAAGATGCCACCAAGCTTCCTAGCAAAGTCGTCGTCGTCATCATCTTCTAGAAAGTCTTCATCTTCTTGCTCATCTTCATTTCTTTCCCACTCTTCATTGTCCTCATTCTCTGCATGTTCCAAATCATACTCTTCATGGTCAACATCTTCATCTTCATTTCTATGAACAACATCATTCATTATTGCATCTTCCTGGTTATCCACTACCACAGGCTTTGCTCCATTTGAAAAGGCTGATGGTTTGTCTTCTACAAGAGTATCCACGTCATTGGATGCCTCAGTGTCATCCGCCCCAGGAGTAAAAGTGGGCAGTTCAGATGTATAACTGTCACCAGCTGGAACTTGGCACCCATTCAGCCCATGGATTCACTATATATTAAATTCATCCTTGCTCTCCAAGCACAACTCGCTTTGAGCATCAAGCAAGAATATCTCTAGCCATATGAAGCAAGTCAAGGAGCAGATCAAGGATAATGAAGGCAAGTCGAAGGGTTAAATTTATTTGTTACATATCTCTTGAAAGGGCTGAGTTTTTTCTGTAGTGTTTCTCTGTGCAACAAATCTCTGTGGATCAAGGAGGCCAAATCGGCTCTGTGAAAGAGGTTGTATCTCTGTGGTTTGTCTCTGTGCTAAGAGGCCATATTTCTAAGGAACCAGGAGGCCGAAGTTCTGAGTGTATCCCTGTGCTAGAAGGTAGAAAGTCTTGTGACATAATTCTCTGAAAGAAGGCCAAGAGCCTGTGATTTGTATCTTGAGGTAGAGGGCCAAAACTCTATGATTCATATATGTGGAAGAGGGCTGAAGGTTTGTGGTACATACCTTTGCTAAAGGGGTCGAACTTCTATTGGTTACCTCTGTGCAATAAGGGCAACACCTTCTATCTCTATGATTGCAATCAGGGCTGACTTGGACACTTGGTGGATGCTCTTGCTGGTCAGTTTATCCATAGCTTTGACTTTGATATCTCTTGTTGAATTTGATTCTCTAAGGAAAGGATTATTGGGTTTTTACCCCTACTGGGTTTTCGCAGGATAAACCTTTGTCTTGTTCTTGTGCATTGTGATACCTTATTTTCTTCTATTGTTAATGGTTAAATTTCTAAAGTATAATTGCTTAATGAAGAAGTTGTAAATGCTAAGAGAAGACATAATCATCAGAAGTAATTATCAATTTTCAAAAATAAGTACTGGTCTACATTGTACTTGAAAAATCAACAGTTCTAGCATAAAACTGCAGCAACATCACACTTGTTAACCATAACCAGGTCGATAGAAACAACATCAATTTTTTTAAAGAGCTAAGAAAGGTAAAACAGGGGTGGCAGGCACAAGGGGAGCGCAACGTGGGGGAGGGTCAATCTTGCCTTTGAAGAAATCAAGAAGTAACTTATTCATGGGGATTAAACAAAAACACCAAAAACCAGGACAAAGCTTTGGCTTTAATGCAAGGGGTGATGGATTCTGTGGCAATAATTCATCATATGATCGATCACGCATAGCCACAAGAAATTCAGATGTGTGAAAACTCCTTGGTGGATGAGATGACAATTGAGGCATGTACTCTCCAACCTAGGACAATAAGAATAAACGAAGGACATTGCTATCTTCCATGAACTTTAAATTCACTCTCAACATGTAATGCATTACATTACAGTAGACAAGTGGAAAATCATATCAACAACGGTAGATGTTATATAATCTGCTTCATCTCTATGTACAACCTCATACCTATTGCTGCAGGGTGTAATTGAATTATACGATGTCAAGATGACACAGCCTGAAGCACGTGGTATTAAGTCCAAAACAAGCTGGAAGCCATCATCATTTGTATACCTTGCTATTTCATTTCGCCAACTGTAAAGCTCTAAAGTGGGTGTCATACATTTTGGCTTTGTACAATTTTGGAAGTGGTCTGGAAACTGTCTCTTTCCACCAAGGACTAGAAGCTCATGCAGACTCACGTTTGTGAAGATGGACATTACACATGAACATTGGACTTCATAGACGTGAAATTTACAACAAACGAAGCTCAAGAATGCCTGTCACTGTATGTGAGAAAATCGGAGGGCTGGAAAAATACTGGGAGCAAAAAAATTCATTAGACACATAGGTGATTCAAAGGAAAACGAATAGAAGAAATCCAAAGATATGAGGGATTAATGAAAGCGGTCTCCCATGTGCCTTCTATTGATTCACATGGAATAGACCAAATGGCTATGGAAGATGATACTGTTTTGGACAACTTGGAGAAAGCAATGAATCAAACCTCAGTCTACTGCTCGTAAAAGGTTGGTATCAAGAAGAAAACCCCCAGTGGGCATGGGAACAATAATCCTTGAAATTTATAATGTTTTCTTTTCTTTTTTTTATGTAGCAAGTGAAGGTCTTCTGGCTTGTGCCTTAGCCAGTGAAGACCTCGATTTGTCTTTAAGTATTCATGAGTGCGAGCTCATGAGATAGACTTCAGTTATGGTGAGTTTATTTCTAGTTTACTAAAATAATCATCAAGATGGCAGGCGTAGAGTTGGAGCATCAGTTACGTGGAGTCTTCTTCAGTTCGACTACCAAAAAAGGTGGTAGTTACAAGTTTAGTTAGAACTAGTTAGTCTTCAGTCTTGATTGAAGGGATTATGATTTAATACTCGTGTTGTTTGGAGAGAGAATCAATTGAACTCTCAGCTAACTCGCTATCAGAACTCGACTTCTAAAATTGAACTACGCCTTCCTTGCATGCTCAAATTTGGTCTATAAAGAGGTGGACGAAGGCACATAATTCACACAAGTTTGTGAGATCATATTTGATTGTGGAGAGCGCACAATTGATGCACAAAATTGAGCATCGATTGTGCACAAGGATTTAGGAGATTGTACGCTACTAAATAGGAGCAGATTTGCGCTAGGAAATAACGCCTCTTATGCACTAGGAAATAGGGCCACAAGTGCGCTAAGATTAGGACCTCCTTGTCCACTAGGAAATAGGAGAAAGTATGTAAGGAAATAGGGGCTCCAGTGCGCAAGGAAATAGGAGCTGGGAACAGGCAAGAAGCAGGGGAAGTCAAGAATGATTAACAGGGGAACAATTGTATGCTAGAGGTCAGAGATCAAGCAATGATCAAGTCAAGCCAAGATCAATTGTATCAGTTGAGGTTAGTGAGAAGAAGCAGAATGATTTCTCAAAGACAAATTGCTTTGTAATAGATCTAATTGCTCAAGAACAATCAATAAAATACCACAATAAAAAAAGGAGGTTTTCCCATTTGGGTTTCCTAGGTAAACCAACGTGTTAATTTATGTGCCTGTGCTTTATTATCTCTAGTGTTTTTCCACTGCTTATAAATTGTTAAGAAACTCAGTACCTTGGTGAAAGTTAATTTGGTTTCAGTTTCAGTTGCCTTGTTTTTAGTTATTCATCTAAGTAGTTGCAAAGTTTCACGAGAAAATTAACATGGTATTAGAGTAGAGATCACCATAAAGACCATCACCAAATTGATTGGTTAGTAAATAGCACAGTATAAGCAGGAGGCTTGTGATAGAGTTTTGAAGAGCAGTTTTTGGATAAGCAGGATGGTGTTCCAAGGACTATGAGAAGATCATTGTTTAGAGGGAGCTTAGAATTTCTACTAATGGAAGGAGCGGATCTCAGTGGTCTTGGAAGATGATGGGGTGCTAGAAATTGTGAAGAATCAAATAGTGCCACCTAAAGATGCCAAAAAATTGATCCAGCATAACAAGAATGACACCAAGCCTAGGAGGATTATTCTTGAGGGGGTCAAAGACCATAGTATCGCTCATCTCCGTGGGAAGAAGACATCATATGAATTGTGGAAAGCCATCTTAGATCTGTATCAAGGTTCTAGTGATGTAAGGGAGCTTGCCTTGAAGGAGACGCTAAGAAGTATCTAGATGAGAAAAGGAGAGCCCATCATTACATATCTTTCCAAGTTCACCGACATTCGAGATGAGATAGCTAGAGTGGGTGATACTGTAGCACACAGTGACCTTGTGAGTGTTGTGCTTCTAGGACTTCACAAGTCTTGGGAGAATTTCTAGGATGCAGTCAGTAGCAAAGAAAATATTCCCAGTTGGAAAAGGTTGTGGTCAGACTATGTCCAAGAAGAAATCTAGAGAGGGACGAGAGCTAGAATATTAGCAAAGACAGAAGACGAGGAGAACTTTGCTCTAGCAAGAAAAGGTAGCAAATCCAAGGGAAACAAGCGCTAAGGAGAGGTCGAGTACAGTCAAAATGATGAGAAGAAGAAGGATCTGAGCAAGATCAAGTGATTCCATTGCCATGAGTTCGGGCACTATTGCACTAAGTGTCATAATCAGAAGAATTTGAGTAAGGATCATGTGGTTGCATCAACAGAGGTAGATGCATTTTCTTCTTAGTTCAAGAAAGATTTTTCATTGATAGCTTGCATGGCAAACTCGATAAGCAGCAATGTATGGTATATTGATTTAGGAGCATCCTTCCATATGACTGGGAACAAGGAATACTTCAACCACCTGAAGGAGAAAGACATGCAGTTTCATATTGAGCTAAGAGATGATGGCAAGTACGCGACTAGGGGAGTTGGTACTGTCAATTTTGAGGAGTCAGGTAGCTCTCTCCATCTAAAAGATGTTCTCTATGTTCCAGGCCTAAAGAAGAATCTTGTTTCTGTTACTACCTAGAGGTGAAGGCTTATGATGTCACCTTCAGTAGAGGTAAGGCTTACCTCAAGAATTTAGCATTTGGATGTTTGAAGAAAATAGGTGCGAGGATGAAGAACCTATACCGGTTGCCGGTTGAGACAGGCGCAGCCTTGACCAGCAAGGCAGGAAGTGCGCAGAGTAGAGACGTGAGGTTCACGAGGACTAGAGCTCTGAGGGAGTCCTTAGAGCGAGAGCAAGTTGGAGTGCCTGAAGAGGAGCTACTCCTTCCCAAGCAGGAGCCTCAACAGTATCATAGATTAAGTCTCAATGAAGTGGCAAGAGGGTCGCACAGCAAGATGACCAAGAGTCAGCATAGGATCAAGAAGAGAGACCAGGACGAGCGAAGGCAAGCACTCAGTTAGTGACTACCAGAACAGAGAGGAGGAGAGCCAAGTGGGCCAAGAGGTTGATTCAAGAGGCCCAGGAGCAAGTTGAAAATCCTACCTCTATCTTTAGGCAGAGCAAGTAGCGACAGAGGCACACTAGGTACATGGCATTGATGACTGAGAGCCTCATTTCAAGGAGGCAGTTTCTCAATAAGTTTGGCACGATGCCATGGTGGAGGAATATTCCTCCATCATGAAGAACGATGTCTGGGAGATTGTGTCATGCCCAGAGGGAAAATTAGTAGTAGGTTCACAATGGGTGTACAAGGTTAAGCATGGGGCAGATGGGAATGTGGAGAAGTACATAGCCAGGTTAAGGGCATCGACTATGATGATACATTTTCCACGGGGACTGTTATTTATCCATCAGAACGATTATGGCACTTCCAGCGCAGATGGGGTGGAAGATCCACATAATGGATGTGAAGACAACATTCCTCAACAAAGTGGTTGAGGAGATTTATATGGAGCAGCCAAAGGGGTTTGAGACTTTTGACAGAGACATGCATGTATGCAGGTTGAAGAGAGATTTTTGTGGGATAAAGCAGGCTCTGAGAGCATGGTACACTCATATTGATAGCGACTTTTAGGGATTATGCTTCACTAAGAGTGAGGCATATGCCAATCTGTAGAACATCACGATTAGAGGGCTTCCACTCATTCTAGGGCTCTATGGCGATGATCTTATATTGACTCGAGCTAACAGCTTGATCCAGGATTGTAAGGCAGATCTTGCAAGGGAGTTTGAGATGAAGGATATAGGACTTATGCACTATTTCCCCAAGATTGAGGTATGGTAGGGTAATGGGAAAATCTTCTCGGGACAGGGGACGTACAATACAAAGATCCTCAAGAGGCTTCATATGCAGGATTACAGGCCCATGACTATGCCTCTAGTCACAAACTGAAGAAAGGTGGAAGCTAGTAGAGTGGAGCGAGTAGATGCTTGTGTACAGAAAGGGATAGTGAAGTTATCGTACATTCCAACAGAGTAGCGAACAACAGATATCTTGACCAAGCATTGGCAAAAGGAAGTTTCGTCTATTTCAGAGATAAGTTGGGAGTTGTACAAAATCCCTTCCTCACTAAGAGAGAGTGTTGAAAATGTAGCTAGTGAAGGTCTTTACTGGCTTGTGCTTAGCCAGTGAAGGCCTTGATTTGTCTTTCTCTAGTCATGAGTGCAAGCTCATGAGATAGACGTCAGTTATGGTGAGTTTATTTCCAGTTTACTAGAATAATCATCAAGATGGCATGTGTAAAGTTGGAGCTTCAATTACGTGGAATCTTATTTAGTTTGAATATAGAACGAGGTGGAAATTACAAGTTTAATTAGAACGAGTTAGTTTTCAGTATTGATTGAAGGGAGAATGAGTTAATACTCACGTGTTGATTGGAGAGAGAATCAATTGAACTCTCATTCAACTCACTATCAGAACTCGACTTCTAAAATTTAACTGGGCCTTCCTTGCATGCTTGAATTGGGTCTATAAAAAGGATGACGAAGGCACATAATTCACACAAGTTTGTGAGTTCATCTTTGATTATGGAGAGGGCATAATTGAGCATAAATTGTGCCCAAGGATTTAGGAGATTGTGTGCTACTAAATAGGAGCAAATTTTCACTAGGAAATAGGGCCTCTTGTGTGCTAGGAAATAGGGCCTATTGTGCGCTAGGAAGTAGGAACACAAGTGCGCCAAGATTTCGGAGCTACTTGCGCACTAGGAAATAGGAGAAGGTGTGCAAGGAAATAGGGGCTCCAGTGCACAATGAAATAGGAGTTTTGAACAAGCAAGAAGCAAGGCAAGACGAGGCTATTCAGCAGAGGAACAATTGTTTAGAGAATTTTCGGCGAAATCACATAAATAATCATTTGTCGACGCGTTTCGAACCAACCAGTGTGGTTCATCGTCAGGACAAGTTGAAGAACCGATCCAGCTTAGCTAATTAAATAGTTAGGGCAGAGACTCCAACTGCTAGATTGATAACGGCTAATTTTGACCTTATGACCCCAGTCAAATAATTAATATTCTTGCTATATTTTTAATTATTATTATTCCTAGAAATTAGTTAAATTAGGTAAAAAAATATATAAGTAAAGAATTCCTACAGGTTAGTAAATCATTTATATATTTAACTAAATATAATTGTTTATTA